>APFE030466265.1:2693-14753 GCA_000404065.3 Pinus taeda
CTTTAGTTGATTTATGAGTTAATAATTAGTGAATTAATTAATAACTAATTCACACCACTCAACATTAGTCTATTGTCAGTTAGACTAAATACAACTAGTTCAACTAAGTCAAACTGAACACAACTCCATCAACTCCACAGTCAACTCCACAAACTCAATCACTTGATTTCTAACTGAAGTCCTTCATGCAATAGCTCAAGTAACCCATAAGAAACACGTATTTCCTTCTGGCAGCTGCATGTGCCACATCCGTAGCTCGAACTGAAGTGCTCCAAGAGAATAATATATTGTTTATAGTCCAAATATTATTAAGAGCTAATAATATTCGACTATTCTATTTTTAGCCTGGAAGTCTAAAAATAGACTCCGTCCATATGTCTAAAAATAGAAGTCCATCTATGTTTACCAACATGACCAATCATCCACAAATAGCATCCTGCAACTCATAGACCATGATCCATATGTCTAAAAATAGACATAGTCTAAAAATAGACTTTGCGCCAAAAATAGCCTACGGGTCCACTTAGTGAAGGCGACTTCTTTTCACTAAGATCCATCATCTTGTTGCATTTTCAACATGAGATAACTTTGATATGACTTTAATTTACTAACATACCCCCCAATTCACTCAAATGTTGTAAATTTTATTTTCACCCCTTTTTCTTTTATTCTCTATGAGGCTTTGTAGATTCTTTATGAGCTTGGAACCCACGCGTGCCTAAGTTGGAGTTATCAGTCGAGGATTTAACCCCCTCTTAGAGAAATTTCAAGTAAGTTTGTCCCAATATTTTCACCTTGTGCTCAAGTAGGGTAAATGAGTATTTCCCATTGCATGCCTTTTTGAGACTTGGTAAATATAGGGAGTCAAGCTCCATTTCTTCAATAGGTTCCATGTCCATTTCAAGGATATCCATTAGAGGGGTTTGCAGATATGAATGAGAAGGTGGTGGGTGTGGAATTTCAACTGTAGTGGAGGGTTTGGCCAAAGATGTGTGTGGGGCCAGGGTTGAATACTACATATCCATCTTTGGCAATAGGTTGGCAAGAGGGTGCTCAGTGGAATTCAAGGAGGTGAGGGGCTCAAAAGGATTCTGGGAGGAGGGGCCCTCATTGTTAGCAAAAATAAAGGATTTTAAGGAGTTTGGATTGGGGTTAAAGTGATTTCCCCTTAATTTAGTGATTCCATCCTCATCTTAGACAGTTGGGGCAACCAAATTTGAGGTAGATGCTAGTAAAGGGGAGTTCCACTATAGGTGTCCATATTCATGGCAACACTTACATTGAAATGGAATGTGATCATATTCAATCATTTGAATCGAGAGTTCATCTTGATAATATAGATCCATGAACTCTTAAAATGACTTTGAAATTTTCATATATACAAAAATTCTAGCGTAGGAATGTACCTTGTCTGTTTTGTCACCTCTGAGGATTTGACGTAGTTTCCAAGAGTATTCTTGATTCCTGCTTGGGTCTCTTCATTCCAAAACTCTTGTGGTAAAAAGTACATGTGAATCCATACCAAGGTGGCTATAAAATCTTCTTTATATGGTATGAACCGCTCCATCTAGAATCATAGGTAAATTTGACCTGAATTGAAGAAATGTGATTTGTTCTCAAACACATGGTTTCCATTTGCCAAATCAACAAAGACAATTGTAAAGAATAATTTTGCACCTAATTCATGTTTTGTCTATAGTTGTGGCTTCATTTAAGTTTCATCTGTTGGTTGGGATTTTTCATATGGCTAGATGCCTAGAAACTTGCCGATGAGGGAGTGATTCTTGATAGACTAAATATAGCCACCAATGTGGATGGAGCTGACTTCAAATTTTGAATCAGTTGTTGCCTTTGGAAGGAAGCTACCAGTTTTTGCTCAACATTGGGCTGTTGGGTACTAGATGTTTTCCCTTATCTTTTCAAACCAACAACAACTTGGCTGTAAGAAGAGGAACCACTCCCTTAGCCGACATTTTCCATGGGAAGGGTGGCGGATGGAGTACCAATAGTTCAGAAGCTAGGGTTTGGATACATGATATGGCCTTGTAGAGCTTTATTTCTCTTGCTCCACTTAAATTATAATTAATAATCAATATTTATTATTCAATTTTGGTGGAATATAAATGTTTTATGTTTATTTTTTAAATTGAAATCTAGTGATTAGTTCTAGGTGAGATTGTGTTTTTTTGTTGTATTAATTCTATTTTTGAATGCATAAATGGATTTAATGTCCTGAAAAAGACCATAGGACACTTATATTGTGCACATTAGACAACTCAAATTTGCCACTCCAAAAAATTCTAACTAGATTTGAGGTAAAATTGATAATAAAAAAAATATGGCTAGAAAAAGACCAAAACATAAAACATTTAGACAACGCATTTATTTTTAGTTAAAAGATATATTTTTCAACACTTTTATAATTACTTGAAGTTAACCTAAATAAGAAATAGAATGTTTATGCTTGTTAAAAAGCTTCTCAAGATAAATTCCAAAGCTCAATTGTAAGATCCAATGCACCTCAAAGGGGAGCATTGTCACCTCATCAACCCTCTTCTCACGTATGGCCAACTCTCCTCTAGCTCGGTGTGGGGTGGGTTCTCCTTGGTTGATCTTAAAGATCAAATGGCCCAAACAAGCCAAGTTAAGAGCACACTAAGTCTTCTACTTGTACTTCCACCAACAAATAGATACAACAACTACGATTTAAGGGGATAATATTATTATGGCTTTAAGGCAACTTCCATGCTTGAATTCAAAGGGAAAATCATCAAGCAAACAAAACCTAGGAATCACGAGGACAACAAGACACTAACAAATGATTTAGAAGATTTTTCAAGAAAAATGGGTGATGGAGGATAGAATATAAATGCTTTAGCTTGCCAATATATTTTTGGGGGCACATGGGGTGAAGGAACTACACACTTGGAGAGAAATTAAATGGATTTGGGTTCAAATACTAGAGAAAACTAATTTTTGTGCCCTAGAAATTTGACCTAAGCATCCTTTTATATTAGAGATGGGATAAGGGAAAGAACTTAACCAAGGTCATCTCAAAAAACACTTGATGAGAGGTACATAGAGGCTTGGAGTAGACTTTTCTTCATGGACTAAGGTAGACTAATAATGTAACCTAGAGGCTTGGCCTAGGCATCTTACAATTTTCAGGGATAAATAAAGGAGGAATCTTAACCAAGGTCACCTCAAAATAACTTGATGAAAATATTGCTTAAGGATAATAAAGAGTTAAAAATAACGACAAATCTATGGTGAATATTTAATAGCCCGTTTCCATCAGTAAGATATAATATTATAGAAAGATAGCTTACTCAATTTTATCATGCATCCATCAAAATTCACCAATATACATCCATGGAAAGAAGCGTGTCCACATCAACAAAGCCTTCCCGTCAAGATCTACCAATATCCGTCATGAAGAAAAAACTATCCACACCAAAATGTACTCCCCAAAAAGGCACTCAAACCATCCTTCCAAAGCCAAGATCAAGAAATAAGAGAAAATTTCAGAAATTTCAAACTTGTTAAGGGATTTCTACCCCAATACAACCATGCTAAAATTAGAGGAATTGCTCAACTTTACTCTCAATAAAGTATTGATTTTTTAAATTAAAATAATTTTTTCTAGCATATGGAAGGGCTAAGGACAATTAAATAATCTAAAATAATACAACTTAGAGCTATTTATGCCAAATGTACAAAAAACAATACAATTTAGGGCCAATTATGCCACATGTACAAAGGGGTAAAAGGGTTAGTCTTGGTGTAAAAGTGACCCATCTCCATAAATGAGTAGTAAAAGGGCCAGTCTTGGTGTAACATTCAACCTATAAAGAAAATTTAATTGTGTATCATATAACATCCAAGAAAGGTTATCTTGTGTAAGTGAAACCCCGTGCCCTCCTTTAATAATGAAAACAATGGCTTCCAAATGAGGCACTAAAATGAAAACTTAGCCTTCAAAAGGGGTTTTAAAATGCCACATGTTCAAATTTAAAAGGATCCTCGAATAACCAACAATACCATACTCTTCATTCATATATTGGATAACACAACTTCTTCAAATGAAGAATATAATTGATCACTCAATATTGAAAGCTAAATGAGCCAAATTCACTACACAATATATTTTCAACTACCAAGAGTCAAAACAAATGGTTGGATCCAACTCTTATATAAGTTGGCCATGGGAAGATTTAAATTATTTTACCATAAATTTTAGGTTGCCCTTAGAGCTAAAATTTAGTTTTCGTTTCAAATTTACCTTAAACAGAGGTTGGCATAATCCTTACCTTTTTCAATGCTAATTAAGTATAAATATGTATCCAAAATATCTCATTCATAACTCCTAATTGGTTTACTCCTAAGCTTATGTTTGAGGCATGCTATAAGATTATGAATAGACCTACGATTTGAGGTGTTGTTTTATGCATTTTGTTTCCCTTCAGAATGAAAGACTTGGTTTATGAATATAGGATGAACTTGTCAAGGTCTATTATAAGCCTCTAGTGTCAAATTTGACAAGGTCCATCTCAAATTCAATCATGCTTTGCTTGTAAATCTAAAACAATGTTATCCAAGTTTTCCTTTGTAGTATTAAAAAATGTTGGTTTTCTTTAGATTTGTATAATGAAGACAAAAATCCTCTGTTTTATCTCTTCAAACACTATATAATCCTTTGAGTTATAGATACTCCCTTTTATTTTTTCTATTTAAGGATTTCCTCCTTGATAGAGCCAATAGTAACCAATAAAAACCATAAACCCCCAACCTACAACCAATTCAATGGGCATAATCCTCTGCCTATGACCCATTTCAAAATTCTAACCATTATCAAGTAATACCACAATATCAAAAATTTGTAGGACCTTGACTACCACTTGTAACAATATGTACTGATTGCTCATTTCTTGAAAAGGTGAGCTAGAATTTTGTTTGTACACAATATCATTCCAATATACTAGGAAAAAAATCCAAGCATTTGGGTATAGAGAGTTGTGTTGCACATTTTCATGCCATATGTTCATAAAAACCTCCAACATTTCAGACTTACAGATAATTATCAAATATGAATCATCTTTGTTGATGTTTGTATCTTAGAAAGGTACTTCTACATAAGCTTGTGTGTCTAGACATGCAAGAAGTCGCCCATGATCTCCTTAGAACACTTGCTCAAGTGTGAGCAAGTTGTTAATGTAACTTAGCCTAAGTTTTTAAATAGGAAAAGAACATAAATATTATGTTCGCTAATTGAGCTAAAGAAACTAAAAAAAAAAAGTAATGTAAATTACTTTAGTGATTATGTTTTATTCCCAATTGCTAATCTCAAGTAAGGAAATATCTAATCTCAACCATTAATCACTTTGGATATTAGGGTTAGGATTAGGGATTTAGCTCAATGTAAAGTTATAAAAGCAAGGTTGGGTAGATGAGAAAGACACAATACAACAATAGAATATTGAGAGAGGCTTCTCAATGAATGTGTTGGGTTTGAGGAAGGTGCAACAAGGAGATCCACTTTAACCAAGGAGGGCTTGATCAATTGGATTAGATCCAATTGTTGTATGTAATTTTCCTTAGTTAGGTCATTATTCCAAGATGAGAGACCAAGTAGGTTTTGAATCATTATTAGTGATGAATTTATTTAATTGGGTATAATCTATTTGTGTCATTTTGTGAAATTGGTTATCTCTTTCTTCTGTTAACTAAGTTAAAAACCTAGCTCTATAACTTATTCAATAAATTTGTGATCTATTAAATTAATAATTTACCAGATGCTAGGTTTAACAAAAAAATTAACAATTTCTTATGATTGTCATCCTTAAGGGCGCCATTTGAGGTCCTACAATTTTTCTTTATTTTATTTTTATATGAAATTATCGTACACATATGTCAAGAGACAAGTGAATTTCCTCATACAATTTTGCTTTGTGATTTCCATTTCAAGGACTATTCTGAGCACTTTCTCCGATACATTCACTATGCTACATCTATTTCCTATGTAATGTTTCCCTAGTTTTTTCTAATTCCGTGGATGATAGACTTCACAAGTCTAAACAAATTAACCTTGGGAGGAATTGTGCTCTCACCAAAAGAAACAAGTATCTTACTAGGCATGAATTGTACCAATAACCAACTAGGCATGATCTGTCTGCCACATAAAATGTCAGCTAAAAGTATGAGAGTTGTGGAATATTCCTCGTCTTAGGTAATTTATTTTCTCAACACAAATGGGTGTATAACATTGCCCATGCAATATGTTAAGACAAAATACATATTAATGGTAAAGAAATTTACCAATGCCTTCTTATACAATGTGCTAAAATGGAATAAATGTTAAAGTGGTATAAATCCACCACAAAGATATGCCAATGTAAGACTTCAATGTAAGGCTAATTGCTTTTCTATAAAATTTAGAAAAAAGAACTCAAAGGGAGTGGAATGAGACGGGATGCACTAATTTACATGGATGGAATTTAATTTCCAATGATATTTAGAAGCTAATTATTATGTGAAATTAAAAAATAAATAAATAAAATATTATAATATTATATATATATATATTATATTTAATAAAATATGTGTTTGGGGTACAATAACTACATCAAAAATATCATAGTAATCTATAGTTGTTTAGTTGGCTAATACACAAAAAGACTTCTATCAAAAATATAATGTTGAAATGCTAGCTATACTTATCATCCACTCTAGATGATTGGAAAGTATACACTTTCTAAAAGACCCAAAAAACTAACTCACTTTATTTCCATACATATTATTCATTACGAGGAAACAAAAAATCTTGGCCTAATCTCAATTCTATGTCATGTATTGGAAACTTGAAATTTGGGACACATGTTGCAGGGGAATTCATTGAAGTACTATTCAAAGAAGGTGTAGAGCTTTCATGTCCAATTGATGCTTGAATATATTCCTCTTTCTAGTTGATGAAACTAAGCTCATCATTTGATTTCTAAAGCAAGGTAAATGATATAGGTGGATATTGGTGGCCACCTACCAATTCCACTTGGACCCCCACCATTGTTTCTTTGAGTTTTTCATTTTCCTTAATTGTAACACAATTTACTATTTTTAGCAATTTTTCGATCCTGAACTTCCAGAGTCGTTTTGAGGCCCTAAATGATGTTTTTTTGGGGAAAAATGGGAACAATATGGGTCCATTGACCAATGTTGATCACTGAAAAGTTGTAGTCCACGATATATCTTTCTAACAAGGTATTGTGCACATCAAATGAAGATCGTATGCCAAAGTTACGACCCTGGGAAGTTGATGTACCAATTTACCCAAACGGGGCCCATAGTTTGGCGCTTCATCTCTTAGGGTTAGGTTTTTAGATGTTTAGGGTTTTCCAATGTTCCTCAATAATAAATAAGCCTTCGAGCCTCATTGTAAGACAATTCAGAGGCATGTAGCCACCACATCTATCCTTAGAGATATGTTATCATCGCTCGAGCTAGTTTATTTCCATTTATGTTTGTAAGCATATTTCAGTATTTTACATTAATGAAATGAAGTATTATTTCTGATGCCTCTCTGTATTTCTGGTTATCTCTGTAATTTATTGCGTTCCTATTTAAATCCAGATCAGTGGTGTCAGAGCGATCTGCTCTTTCTTTGTTTTTCTTTGCATGTCCCCAACAAGGTCGAGATATAAGGAATCAGGGCTTGAACTGGTCGAACCTTTGCAAGACCAACCTCGCAAATCCCGACGGCCTCCCATGGAAGATGAAATAAAGATGAGGGGGTAGGAGATCCTATCAAAATCTTGCTCGAAGAGGCCCTCGAGCGACAAAGGAACGTGATGATGGACATCTTTGCCTAGATCCTTCAGCGGCTACCCAGGGGCAACACATCTACTTCCAACAACTACTTTGGAAGCACCACACCCTTTAAGGTACAAGTTAACTTTGACATTCCCATATTTGAGGGTTAGATAGATGCAGATGTTGTAGATAAATGGTTAAATCTGCTAAAAGGGTATTTTTCTATTCATGATTTTTCCGACCAGGAAAAGATTACTTCTGCTCTTCTCAAAGCCGCCCCCCACATCAAGGATTGGTGGAAAACCTACTGCGAGCATAGGATGAAACTATAGCCTCACTGTTTTCAGCCACACCCATTTGGAATTCATTCAGGAATGCCATCAAGGAGCAGTACTACCCTGTTATAAGCTATGAGGATAAATACATAAAGTGGACCACGTTGCAGCAGGGAAGGGACCAAGACGTGCCAGATTTTACCAATATTTTTCATACCCTTCACACAAAGTTGGGTATCAAGGATTCTAAGTTGCATTTGGTACTCAAATACCGTTGCTGCCTACACAAGCACATCCAGGACGATATGGAGTTCCTAGACATCTCCTTACTCAGAACGGCGTACCAATACACTACCAAGATCGAGCAGAAGTTTAAACAGAAGAAGTGAGAATTTGGATCTGCAAATCTGAAGCAAGGGAAAGGCACCCCCAAACCGTTGAAAAAAGGAAAAATCCAAGGTGGCATGGCCCAGGACAACCCGCCAAAGCCGCAAGCAAATAACAACACCGTGAAGCCAAAGAAGGACATGGGAAAGTGGTGTGAATTCCATAAGAGATCCACTCATAATACAAGTGAGTGTCGGGCCAAGCAGTCATTGGCGGCCGAGCTAAAGTCTTCGAAATTAGATGCATGTTTTGACTCTAAGTTAGAACCCGATAAGCGGAATGACAAAGGGACGCAAATTATCGATGCAAAGACCAATGCCACCGTTGCCACCACGAAGATATAGAGGGAGGAACCTGAAGATCTAGAGGAGAAGGAGCGCCTCTTCCACTCCAAGATGTGGGTAAAGGGCTCCCTACTATAGTTCATTGTCGACAGTAGGAGCCAAAAGAACCTCATTTTGGAAGAGGTTGTGAAGATGTTGGGCTTACCAACCACAACACATCCACAACCATACACCATCGAGTGGCCTCACCAAGGACAAGATTTTCGCGTGAGCCAACAGTGTCACCTTCCATACAACATCAAGCCCTTCATGGATGAGGTATTGTGTGACGTTGCTCCCCTTGATGTTTGCGATGTATTATTATGCCAACCATACTTATGGAAGCAACATGTTGTGTATGAGTCAAGGCCTCGTGTTGTTATTTTACTTTGGGAAATAAGTTGTACAAGATACGGGAGGTAGCACCGCCTACCACCATCTCTTTGGTTACTGTAAAACAATGCAGTAAGCTCATTTCCAAAACCGGGAAGTTTGTTTTCTTGATAATAAGCCCTTAAGGAAAGAAGAAGATAGTGGCCACGACCTCCAGACAGGGCCCCTCCGCACGACAACTATAGATGGACAAGGTCATGGAGGAGTACGAGGACATCTTCATCTCCCTCACACGAGTTCCTCTACACTGTCAAGTCAAGCACTCCATTGATCTGACCCCAAGTGCGTTGCTACCCAATGGAATAATCTATTAGTGCTCCGTTCTGGAGAATGATGAAATCAAGAGGTAGATTTAGGAGCTGCTGCAAAAATTTCATATTCGACCGAGTTCATCGCCCTGTGGGAGCCCGATCGTGTTGGTACAAAAGAAGGATGGGACTTGGAGACTCTATATTGGCTATCATGGGTTGAAGAAGATCACTATCCAGAATAGGTACCTGATCCCATGGATTTATGACCGCCTAGACCAACTGAAGGGGGAAAACATTTCAGCAAGATCGATTTGAAGTCAGGATATCACTAGGTACCAATCAAACCCTCTAATGTGTGGACGACTGCCTTCAAAGCCAAGGAGGGCCTTTTCGAATGGTTGGTTATGCCTTTCGGGTTGATGAATGCTCCTAAAACCTTCATGAGGCTAATGGATGACATATTGTATCCATTCACCAATTCATTTGTAGTGGTATACATGGCTGACATCCTGATCTTTAACCAGAGTTGGGAAGAGAACCTCCACCACATCCGACAAGTTCTCCAAACTGTTGGATTGTGTTATATTCTTTCCACAACAAGCCCACATAGTTAACTGGGGGGTTAGAAGGCGGTCGCAGGGGGTTTGAGTGGTACCCGTAACCCCACTCTATAATTTTGGTTTTGGACCCTATGTTTGGTTGGGTAGACCCACCTATGGTTTTGTGCATGATTTTCGCACATGGTTTTGGACACGATGGTTTTCAGTCCATGATTTTGGATGTGATGGTTTTTTGGTCCATGGTATCAGATGCTTCAGCATGTATAAATATGTATTGTAACATTGAAAGGAATATAATGAAAAATCAAGCTGGTAGTCCCGATTTTTGGATTTAGGGGAAAATCTCTGTGTAAATGTGTTTAACGTGTTATGCTCTCACATTATTTATTTTTGGTGTTTTAGAATTCGTATGCAAGTAATTTCTGTACAGGGTTAAAACCCACATTTGGTATCGAAGTTGTTTTGGCTTCAAGGGGACACCTTTGTTGCTGAGGGGTTTCGCTCGGGACTGTGGTAGACCCTGTTCAATGGGAGATCTGCGAGATCGATTCTGGTGGTGAAAGAAGATGACAAGCAGTGGAAAGATAGAGATCGACAAATATAATGGTCAGAGTTTTGAGTTGTGGAAACTCCAGATGGAGGATCTGTTGGTGGATAAAGATCAGTGGATCGCAGTAGATCCACGTACTAAACCAATGGGAGTGTTCGATGAAGAATGGAAGAAGTTGGATCGGAAGGCAAAGAGCACAATATGATTGTGTGTCTCAGATTAAGTATTGTTGAATGTATTAGGGGAAGCTATGATGAAGGCTTTGTGGGACAAGTTAGGGAATTTGTACCAATCTAAGTCTCTAGTGAATAAACTGTTCCTGCGGAAAAAGTTGTATAACCTGAGGATGAAAGATGGAGACTTGGTGACAGAGCATCTGAATGCATTTAATATTGTGGTAAGTCAATTAGCATCTGTTGATATTAAAATTTCAGATGAAGATAAGTGCATCAGATTGTTGTGTCCTCTACTAGATTCATGGGATAGTCTGGTTATTGCAATAGGTAGCTATGCAACTGCCTTGTAGTTTGATGAAATAGTCTCATCCTTGCTAACGGAGGAAATGAGACGGAAAAATATGGAGAGCCAGAATGGCGATGCCTTGTCTATACAAGGATGGTCCCAGAACAGAAACAAAAATAAGTTGTCGAGTGGGAGATCTAAATCTAGAGGGAGATCTAAGTCTCTAGGAAAACCTCTAAAGATGGTGTGCTAGAAATGCGGAAAGGAACGACACTACAAAAGGGACTATAAATCTAAAGCTCCTAATAAAGGAAAGGAATCTGATGATGCTCCTTCTGCAGAGGCGAAAACCACCTCAGATGAAGGTGGGGATGTGTACTTGGCTTCTTCAAGTACACATGTAGATCATGAGGCATGGTTGATTGACTTAGGTGCATCCTTTCACTTCACTCCCCATAGAGAGTGGTTCTGTGAGTATGAGAAATATGATGGTGGTGTTGTCTTCTTAGAGGATGATAGGAAGGCTAGAATCATTGGTCACAGAAAAGTAAAGTTGAAGTTGCAAGGTGGAAGGGTTAGAACACTTCCGAGTGTTCTGCATATTCCTGCATTGGCCAGAAATCTGATTTTTGTAAGCAAGTTGGATGATGTAGGTGTAAAAACAGTGTTTGAGAAGGATACCTGCAAGATGGTTCGGGGAACACTGGTATTGATGCGGGGAGTTCGGAGTGGAACTTTGTACAAGATACAAGGTAGCATTGTTATTGATGGGTGCAACAGTTCTGTGGTTCTTGAAAGTGGAGTAGAAAATCTAGTGGTCCTTGGAGAAAAGACCATGTTGTGGCATCAAAGGCTTGGACATATTGGAGAGAAGGGCCTTTGAATACTTCATGGTAAAGGTATGAGTAATAACTCTCTAGATTTTGATTTCTGTGAAAATTGTGTATATGCGAAGCAAAATCGGGTGAGTTTCCCCTCTGGTAGTAAGAGGGTGAAACAGATATTAGAGCTTGTGCACAGTGATGTGTTTGGACCTGTGAAGGTTCCATCACTAGG
>APFE030466271.1:0-13020 GCA_000404065.3 Pinus taeda
TATATGTGTGTGTGTGTGTGTGTGTTGCTTGAGCTTTGTAATGTGTATGGAATATTTCAATCAAGGATTATTCAAAGAATCTTTCCTTCGCCATTTCAATATTTGAGGATATAATCATTCAATCTCATTTCAAGGAGAAGATCATAAGGATATGGATAGAATATCTTATCCAAGATTTGTGTGAGGATTTGAAGGGATCATATTTTGTGATTATGGGAAATTGGATGAGAGAAAAGTGGATCTGTATTTATGAGTTGCTTATCTCCTTTCAAAGCAACTCATGTATAAATGTGAGTGCTCTCTCTCCATTTGGTTAAGTCATGGTTGGAGAGGATTGTAAGCCATTGTGATGTAATAGATTGAGATTTCATTATTGTTAATATGAGCTCACATGTGTTTGTTTCTTGCCATTTGTTATTTTTCATTTCTCACATATATTGTCATTTGTTTCTCTTCACATGTTGTTTTTTTCTTTTATGCAATTTCACATTTCCAAGTTAATTTAATTTATGCAATTTAATTCCAGTCGTGTGTTTCAGCAATTTGATTTCAATCGTGTGTTTCAGCAATTTGATTTCAGTTTTGTGTTTCGATTTCAAGCATCATATCAGGTTAATTTAGCTTCAATGCTGCATATATTTCAGTTTTGTGTTTCGATTTCAAGCATCATATCAGGTTAATTTAGCTTCAATGCTGCATATATTGTGCATGTGCCTCGTAAGTCTACGAACACCTCGGGTTGACAATTAATGATTAGGAAATTATTAAACAACAATATTTTTACCCAACATTTTGGCGCGGTTGCTGGGGAGGCACGATGAATTGAAGTTTAGTTTTATTTTTCAAGCAATTGTGATTTACTTTCCTGCAAGCAAGATGATTTAAATGATGAGTATAAGTTTGGAACAACTCACTCAGGTCCTAGCGGAATTTTGGATCTCCTCTTCGTGGGAAGAGGAGATATTGACAATAGTCAAAAGCTTAATTAATCATCTAGAAGCAAACAAAGAATCAACATTCGAAGAATCTTGGGGACAATTATTCGAACAAGAGATATTTGCATCATGAATGAAAGTGGAAATAATGCCTATGAAAGCCTTATCGAAAGATGGTTTTAAGCAAGTACCAGGTTATATCAATTTAGTTTTTGTTTTTATTTTGTTAAATCACAGTTACAACAACTAAATTCGATTGTTCTTATAAAATTTGAAATGAATATATTTTTATCACTGTTGGGTGAATGGTTCCACTAGAAATTTTATTACAGGTAAATGAGTTGTAATTTCCAATTAGCGTAGAGTAGGTAGGATGTTATTTTCCATTTTGCTTTAAGTTTTGGATAAGTATGTTCTCATCTTGCACTTTCGTACGATCTCGAGGATAAAAAGATCAAGAAGTATGATGTCTAGAAACAGTTTCAGGAATGCAAAATGAATAAATTGAGGATTTGCAACCTGCTTAATCAATTTCATTTTTAATCTACAAATCAGTTGTCTCCATTTGCTAATAATTTTTTCCTCGCTTTCTATTTATCCTAAATCAACAAAATTTTCTAGTTCGTTTTCAAAAATTAGGGATGGAATAAAATTTAATTTCTTTTTAGTTTTTAGGAATGTAATGCAAAATAAAACATAACCTAAATTGTCAGCCTACTTTAGCATCCTAAGATAGCATGAAGCTGGCCCAACATAGGTTAGCGGTTTTCTATGTTGGCAATGGTATACGGGAAGGTTGAAGGAGGAGTTGATCAATCAATCTCTGAAATGAAGATGAAAATTTTCTTTCATTCATTCTTTATATATGAAATGGGGATTATTGTGGGTTAGTTTTTGGAACCAATGGAGAACATGTCCCTCAACCCCCGGATCAACCGGATTATTATAGCTTATATTGTGATTATCTGGCGCACTAACTGCGGCTGGCCTGGAAAGGAACGAGAGCCGACCTTACTGTTAGAATTGCACATGTGTTACTTGCTCATCGATACCACTGCTTGTTGACACCACAACTCACTGTTTGTTGTTCTAGGGTGAAATGCCAGAGAAGAGCTCTGAAATGGGTTTTGGATCTGCCTTTACCTGGAACTAGATTTGTTTCTGGAATCGCATATACTCAATCTGGATCAACGGGTTCCAAATCACTTGAACCTGTAATGGGATTTGTCACTGGGATGTGATTGTTGAAAATTGATCCAAAAATTAAAAAAAAAAAATGACAACGAATTCAATAAAACTAAAGATCACGGCGATGATCTCAGCTAAAAACAGCGATGATCTCAGCTAAAAACAAAACTTTCGTATTGCAATATGGTTGTTGTGAATTCCTTTGTGGTGGTTTCAAGTTTCAACTGCCCGCAATTATTCACGCCTCTACTAAGTTTAGTTGGATAAAAATCCTCAAAATACATCCTCAACTTTAATTTCCAACAATTCAAAGTGTCTCACATTTCTACTTGGAGTATGGAGGAGGCAGTTTGGGGGGCCTCTCTTGAGTGGAATTTTAGCAGAGTCAATAGTTATAATATATAACATGATTCAACATAATACCATTCGACGGATTCGTATGGATCAATGGTATGAGGAGAGAAACAGTCACGAAGGAGAGCGCCACCCAACACATCACTTCAAACATAGTCGCGATAGAACCATCACTTCAAACACAGTCACGATAACAATGTGTAATTCGTGCTCATAAGAGAAACAATATTTTTCTCTCTTAACCAATGCTCCGTGAAGACTTGCATTTTCAACATTTCTAAGGCAAAATTCTTGATTGTTTAATTCCAAGAGAAGATTTGCATGGTATCTCCTATTCCTAAATGTTTCTAAGCTTCTGGACGACTAACTTCCCCAACAATTGACCATATATATATATATAAACACGATGAATCGGGTGGCTGAAGGAATTTTACTGTGGCGATTGTTCTTCTTTCTGTTTCTCACAAAACCCAGCCATTAACGCTCTAATTTCGACGAAGATGATGAACCTGATCTCTTTGATAACAAGGAATTTCATTAGACTTTGGCTGTCAATAATTTTTCCTTACCAAGGGATGATCTTGTTATTTCCTGTCATCTTAACAACTCAAACCGGTAGGATTCTGGGGGCAGTTGGTTGCAGTCTAGCAATACAAATGATAGGGTGGATAATGGCGAGATATGGTGGAAATTGACTGGTACAGTCGATGATATTGAATGGTGGTGATTGACAGAGGGATGAGTGATTATTATCACATCGTATATTGAATAGCTAAAAATCTTTGTGGATCATTCGATGAGGTGTCAAAATCTGCAGTCTCTGGTTCAAAGCCTCCATTAGCTTCTTCACTTTATATGTGGCCAAAGCCTGAAACCGAGGAACATCCTGCAACTCTATAGTGATGAGACCGGAAATGTCACCAAGAATGTGGCACTAGATTCCAGCTGAATGCATACTATTCTCATGAGAAAAAAATCCACTCATCTCTCAATTTAGTGGGTTATTAATAGCGTTGTCACACACAAAAGTCAAAAAAATGCAGAAAACAGACAAGAGTGTGGGGGTTGTTTTCCTCCTATTCAGAGTTTCGAATGGACCAGACTTGGGCCGCCCTGGAAAGTCTTCACCATCCCTGGCTAGTTTTCACATAACCAATCACAAGTAACTCACTTAATGTATTCATTGGGGAATTTTGAGGTGTAAAATGAGTCTCTTAAGAAAACTATACAACCAAAATAAACTTTATAAGAATCAATAGGATTGAAGATGATTATGTCAACCATGGGGATGATTCACCATTTTTGAAGTAAAGAAAAATAAATATTAAAAATTAATAAAATAACAAAACTACTTTTTCTACTTGTATTTTTAACTTATCTGCCTAAGGTTTTACTCAAATTTTGAGCAGTAGTACTCGTTGGATGTCAATAGAAAGTATGCAACATGGTACCCCTTTAAAGTTGAAAATAAGAGTTGAAAATATAGTTTTTTTCTTTTTTCCCTATGTATAATATATTATATATATTTTTATATATATATACTTTTTTGGAGGCCAATTATAGACTTCAAACTCCTAATGATTAGATTCGCACAAGAAGTTGATGCACAATCTAGCTTTAACATGATTAGTCGATCGAATGAATGTTTCATGATATGATTTAGTTTTTAGAGAACAATTTCATTTGTAGCTTGTGAGAGATTTATAATAGATATTATATTTGTTTGCATAGATATAGTATAATAAAAATTAAAAACAATTAAAAACAAATAAATAAAATTAAAAACAAAAACAAAAAGATTTCACAAATGGACATTTCATAATTCCTGGAAAAGATTTACGTTAATTTTTTTATTGGATTTACTTCAAAGGAACTTGCACGCAAAGGCAACAGGTCATTTCATTTTATTTGGTTGCTAACATTCATAATCATTCTTGCATTTTATGTTTTTCAAATCTTTCACAATTTTCATGCAGGATTAGTACTAATCTTTTACAAGTTTGCAGGCGATCCAATTTCATGCAGATGTGACCTCGAGAAATCACAATAAATATGCATCATTGAAAGCTTGGAGGAGCTAATTCTTCATTAGACATGTCATGTCAGTTTCCCATACACATAAACCTTTTGAGTCATGATATGTTTACCTACATTTCTCCTTCGAAGCTCATTAGTCATCCACATTGGAGTCCACTAATTCATTGCCTTATCCATCCTAACTTCACACATGCCTACTTTTCTGAGTCACATACATTTTTGTCTTCTTTTTAGTTCATATTTTTGCCTTATGAATAAAACCATCTAGCTCTCTTTCCATGACTAGATTGCCTTGTTTTCCTTGCCATAAAAATTGTTTGACCATGATATCTTTTATCTATAGTCTTATCAATCATTTTGTACAAACTCGCGTTCACTGATATGGGATTCCTTAAGGACCACCTTTCAAAAAGCCTTAACCCATCGACTTCAACACCTTATCTGGGAAAGAGACTAGAGTCCTTATTAGTACCTTGAGGCTTGCATGCTTTAATGGCAAGTTCTCTCGCCAATAATCATGGGAATACATCAATGTCCCTTGATCGTTGGATATTGCAAGTGGCTCGACATCAGCTCATCTATTCGCACTTCGCAAGATGCAATTGAGTACCTTGGAACTCATTGACATTAATGATGAATTTGCCTCGCAATGGTTAATGACGTTCATTAATGGCTGGTAATCCAATGACTTCTCTTCAAGCTCGACATCAACACATTTATTCGCATCACTCGAATTGTACCATCAGCTTTTGTAGCAGGAAAAAACTATATACTTTTCATGACTCCATCAAAAGTTGCAACAGTATGTTTTCAACCATATGAGAATACCACAGTTCCACTTTCAGACTTCATCTTCTGATCTATGATCCAACAGCAGCAACAACCATATTTTTCATGATCCAGCAGCAGCAACAACCAAATTTTCCATGATCCAGCAGTAGCATCAACCACATTCCTGTTGCATAGTTCATCAACTTTTTGGGTAAGTGGAGGTATGTTGTTTTCAAATCTTTAATCATGTAATTCCTTAATTTCTATAAATGAATGAATTTGAAAATTCCCTCACCATGTTCCATTTCCTTTCTCATTTTCGTAAACATAACACATCTTCAGTTGGGGGGAGAAACTATACTCATTACCATCTCATAATTCCATTTTTCATCTTCTTTACCATTAACCAACATGTCTCTTCCAATTACACTTTGTTGCACTTGATTAAAAGAACATTGACATATATATTGGCATGATTTAAAAACAGGAAGAAAAGGGATTTCTTATGTACATTGATAGCTTATCATTTCCATAATATTATTGCAACAAACAAAGTAAATAAAATGAATGTTGTTAACACAAGAAACAACATTTGTCATATTTATGGTTGTCACAAAAGAACCAACCATAAGAACTATCAGCCAATACTCATATACTTCACATCATGGAATGATTTATTGTTAAAAACACATAAGAGCCAAAGTTAAGAAGCCCAAATTTTACAAGAAAATTCATGCAAGGTTGCATGAGGACTTGCAACAAGTTCAATTGGGGGGAATGTTGGGTCTCCGAAATCTCGTATTTTCGTCCTCTTTTCCTTTCGTCATTCCTCACATTTATCCATATTATATTTCTCCATTCACCATTCATCATACCATTTTCATGATTAAATATGTGTCTCCCTTATTATTTATGTTCATGCATTTTAAGAGAATTTGTGATTAATTATTAGAAAATCAACATGCTTTTATATGTATCTCAAAGTTGTGTGAGCTAGAAGATCATGAGGATATGGATAGAATATCTTATCCAAGATTTGTGTGAGGATTTCAAGGGATCATATTTTGTAATTATGGGAAATTGGTTGAGAGAAAAGTGGATCTGTATTTATGAGTTTCTTATCTCCTTTTCAAAGCAACTCATGTATAAATATGAGTTCTCTCTCTCCATTTGGGTAAGTCATGGTTGGAGAGGATTGTAAGTCATTGTGATGTAATAGATCGAGATTTCTTTATTGTTAATGTGAGCTCACATGTGTTTTTTCTTTCCATTTTTTATTTGTCATTTCTCACATATGTATCATTTGTTTCTCTTCACATGTTCTTTTGTTTTCTTTTATGCAATTTCACATTTCCAAGTTAATTTAATTTATGCAATTTAATTCTCGTCATGTGTTTCAGCAATCTAATTTTAGTCGTGTGTTTCAGCAATTTGATTTTAGTTGTGTGTTTCAATTTCAAGCATCATATTAGGTTAATTTAGCTTCAATCCTACATATATTGTTCATGTGCCTCGTAAGTCTACGAACTCCTCAGGTTGTCAATTAATGGTTGGAAAATTATTAAACGACAATATTTTCACCCAACAGTTGCCTTAAAGATAAAGAAGAAGCACAAGGCAGATAAAACAAAAGAAATCACACCTATTGTCCTTACTGTTGGGGACCTCGACTAGATCAAAGATAGGATTTTGGAGGCGATAGCTGAATCCTGAAACAGAGTAGAGGATCGCTACAATGCACTCCTCACAGGTGTGAAGGAGAGGATTGCATAACACAAAATTTTGGCATTATCAATTAGACAACCCACGTAGATAGAAGGGGTTGGAGCAGAAAGGCAGATAGAGCCTACGCTTGTAGAAAGGCTAGCAAAGATACCTGCAGGAGCCTTACAGTTCGAATCTGACAAACTGCAACAATAGGCTTGGGAGTATAATATCATCAACATGAATATCACAACAATGTTGCTACCAAGATTACACAAACTACACTCGAAGATCATAGAAGAACTGAAGTTACGAGAACATCATATATCGCAGTTGAATATATAAGTGGAGAAAGTGTGAGTTGCATTGTTCTAGAAGCTCGAGCAGGTAACCCAAGACAAGGATAAAATAGCACAAGAGCAGAAGAAACTAAAGGAGGCAGTGGACGTAACTTTCAAAGAAATCCCAAACCTTGATGTCCGAGAGGAAGAGCTAGTAGAAGTAAAGGTCATGAAGCTCAACCTTACGGTGAAGGAATCCAAGGAGAAATTGCCACAATTCCGTTCAAGTATGAGATGTAGATTGGTGAGTTGAAAATGAATCTGTAGCCAACTATGCTGCAGGAAGTGAGATATTATAGGGAGACTAACCTAAAGAATGTTATGGCTAGCATCTCTACAACATTTCCAGACTATGGAAAACTCTTAGATGAAAGTTTTCAAATTTGGACTTCACTGTAAGAAGATCCAAATGTTCATAAATTGCAGGGGGAAATGCAGTAGAAGCAACATAATTTGGAAGAAATTTAGGCATTTTCGAAGACCTTACCCATCTCGCAGAGGCTCATAAAAATAAATGAGAATAAGGCCCTCTAGAAGAAAATTGAGGAACTCAAAAAGGAGGAGAAAATTTTGCTAAAAAGGATTCAACCTTGGCATGATAAGGCCCTCTAGTTATCAGATGCAATGGATGTGAAGCTTTAGGAGATTTGACAAAGGGAGACAACATTAGTTCAGAAGGTTGTAGAACACATAACAAAGGCACTACTGGAAGAAGCACATAGTGTAGATAAGCAGGTGACAATCACTGCAGTAGTTCAACCAAGACTATAACCACATTGTAGCAAAAATCAGAGACAAAGTTACTGAGTGACTCGGGACGAGTCACATGTGAGTGTTGGGAACCTGTTGGGTGCAACCCAAATTGGCGTATATTTTTATGAAGATTCTGCATTTTGGGGAGTGGAGTGCGAAGTGAATAATGCAGCGGAACGCGAAGTGGATCACGTAATGCAGCAACGGAGAGCCAAAGTGGACTGCGCAGTAGATATATTGTGTGGTATATCATATTCAGAACGGGTCGAAGCCCATCCCTTTTTGTAAAAGAATACTATTTTGTATATGATGAATAGTTTTCGGACCATAGTAGCTTGTATTAGGGGGTCCATAGTATATGGACCATGGTATTGCGATGGTATATCCCTCGATGTAATAGTATATATAGGGATGAACAATAAAGAGAAAACGTAGTGAATTGATCCAGATCTATTGTTTATGGTTGTATATTTTTGATCTGTGGGTTGTGATGAAGGAAGAGGCTTTGTCGTTGAGTGTGCAGAGGCCTAAGTTTGCAGCTGAGTGCGGAAACTGCCTGCAACGGAGTGCGCAGACTGTCTACAATTGAGTGCGTAGGCTAAGAACTGTTTGTTGTACAAATTATCTATTATAAGCAACAGTGCTTGTGGACGTAGTCCCCTATTGAGATGAACCATGGTAAAATTTGTGTCTTCATGTGTTTCTTTTCTTATTATCTATTGCAGCATAGCAGTTTATTTAAGTTGCATATATGTTTCAACCCAATGAAGTTTATGGATGTATATGATATATGTTAAAGTGATAAATATAATGTGGAAAAGTAATGTAGGACTGTGAAGTAACCTATGAATGCTAAGTATAAAAAAACAAAAAAATACCATAGCACATCATCCCTCGAGGCTATAAAAACCTGGTTCTATATCCTCCCATAGTCACTTCAGGTGAGACTATGATTTGCTTGCAGGTCATTGTCGAGAGGGCCAGTGACTAATGTTTTTGTTGGTGCACAGTAGAAGAACGAATCTGGGTTAGCCCAACCATAGCCAACACCAATATTGCTAATTATTTGGCTACAGGGAAGTTACCATCATACTTATCTCCTTGAGAGAAACAAAAGGCTATTCAAACTAGTGCATCTTATTCATGGATAAATGAATAATTGTACAAGAGAGAACCTGAATTAATCATTCGAAGATGTGTTAGAGAGGATGAAGTACTTGTTAGAAAATTATATATTACAGAACAATGGAACACATAAAATATTGCAGAAGCACAAACACAGAAAATGCATAACACAAGGGAGACACAGATATACGTTGTTCACCCAATTTGGGCTACATCAACGAAGAAATAGCTACTCCTTCCTTTTATACTATCCAGCAAAATGAAGAGATACAACCTATAGTAGATCAATTGTAATTTCTTCTTCGCTCTCACGTAATCTCCTCTCTCTTTCTCGCTCAAAATACACATATCCACGGCCACAATACAATTCCGAGCAGAATCTTAGTTTCTCCGTGGTTACAACTTTTGTTAACATATCTGCAAAGGTTTTGGCTAGTGTGTATCTTTTCTAGCTTCAATTGCCCATATTCAACACTGACCATATGAAGTGGTACTTGAGTTGTATATGTTTAATCTTGGAATGAAATTTTGAGTTATTTGAAAGATGAATGGGACTCTAGTTGTCATTATATAACCTACCCAACTCCTGCTTCTTACCAATTCATCCAAAAACCTTTGTAACCAAATCATTTCTTTACTAGCCTCGTTAGCAACAACATACATTGCTTCCATTGTTGAGAGTGAAACAACACTCTGTTACAGGTCTATTTGGGAACATCACTCCCAACATTCAGATCAATACTATTAAGGCTCATCAAACCCTAATTCAATTGCTACATGCCCTAGACAAGTCATCACATTGAATGCCATCATTCCTGAGAGTTTCTTGGCCTGAAGACATCCTGAAATGACTCCTTGAGGGACCAGCGCAGCCTTGGTTAGGGGTAAATGAGCTGTAGAGCACTTAGGCCCATTCAAGCATGCTCTGCAGAGCACCTAGGTCCAATTTGACTTGCGTTGGGCGAGATTGAGTGAAATCTTCATAGGGTTCTGGGAATATTCCTACATTCTAGACCATTCTAGAAGTTTCCCACCTCTTGTCCTCTCTTATGAGCTCGAAATTGGATAGGGAATGAATCAAATAACCTCATATCCTCTTATCCCTTCCTCCATGGAAACTAACTCCCAAATTGGAAGGCCATTCAGTACCCAATTTATGACACAACCACCTCCATTTCCCTATAAATTGAGCACTCATCATAGTGATCAGGGGTTGGACTTTGAAGAATTATAAGGAGATATTGTTGGTTTGAGGTTTGAGATCATAATCAAGTATTGTTATGCTATCAAAGTGTTGTGATTTTGGTGTGATGAAGGATGGAACTCAAGCTAGATAAGTGACATGGGATCGGACTTCTTTGGTTGTAACTCTTCCTTCTACTTAATAAAGTTGTTTACACCTTTTCCCATATTCTTGTCTTTATGTATGATCATTATACGTGTAAATGATTTCGATTCCATTTGCTTATAGTAGATAGATCTCTTGCTTTGATTGGTTTTTGTTCTATGTTTATGATTGCAGGTACTCATCAAGTGGATTTATTTCAAGAAGGAGCGACAAGAACTATTCAAAGGAGACAAAGGGAAGCAAGATAATAAGTAGGTCCCTTGTCTTATTTATCTTCTATAGGAAAAGATTAAACTCTTTAATTCTATTTTTATAAGTGTAGCTAACCACTTAGGGAAGTTGTGTTTATCCGTAGATGCAAAATCCACATAACAAATTAGTGAATCCATTGGGGAATGATCATCATTCCGGGAATTTTATCTTCATCCTAGTACACCCTAGTAGACTTTACTTGCCTCCATCGATCTTATTTCAGCCTTTTTGAAGTGTTTTTGGGTCAAAAATTATGCTTGAATGTCCCTTGAATGGCCTCTCTGGCACCAGCACATGCTTGGTCTGGACACAGTGCACTGCAGAGCACCCTTGGCTTGATGACAGTGCTCTGAAGTGCACTATCTCCCATTCAGGTCTGTGTTGATCCTCCTTAGGTAAAAAATCCCACATTTGGCTTGATTTTTTCCAAATTTCCTTTTGTTTTTGCTTGCTAAAAGATCAATGATTGTTGTGTCTCTGAAATCAATTTATATTTCCTTTCCTAGCCCTACTTTGGCCTTGATTGTTTAGTGTTTTTTAAATGATTTCTTTATCATTATCAATTCATTGTCAAAGTAAGTTTATAGTCGATTGATCTTTGCTCAAAAGAAAGTGTCGTAAAAGTCTTCATTTCTTTTGAAAAGGAACTGTCGTAAAGTCTTCGTTCTTAAAAAAAGATTGATTGATTGTATGTGCATTAGTTTCCTTTTGCTCATCTCAACATTAAGGGAATTGAAGAGAAAAACTTGAATCTTGCTTTGAAAAGTTTGTGTGTGCTTGTAGGAATAGTTTAGGGAAATTGCATTAGAGGTGCTCTATGCTCTTTGATTAAAACATTATGATTGCTCTATCCCTTGTAGTTAAGGCTTTCATTGTTCAAACTGAATGAAAATAATGCTTATCATATTAGTTTCATTCTAGGAATTTCAAAAAACATCACGTGGTGAACTTGAAAGGAAAATTCTTAATCAAGAACTACTTAAAATTAATCTCAATTAACCTAATGGAGCATTGTCACCTAACGCAAAACATTTAGAGGTTCTAGGCTAGAGAAATGTTCCAGCATCGTAAAACATAGCAGTTGTCACTAACTTGTCTCTGATACATTCTAAGTGTGATACCTCATTACATGTACATGAGTATATCGTAGCTTTTCCACATACCTTCGGGTATAAAGGGTGGTGTTACAGTATGCAAAGTATAAAGGAATGCTCTCACTGTGCAGTTTCGCATTAGAAAACGCTAACACGGATTGAGCCTCCACATAATTTCGGGTATATATGGGAGGACTAAATTAGGTTTCTATCCATCCTTAGGTAACCGAGTTAGACGCCTTGTACACTATGATACACCAAACATAGCATTCGGGGAGATTTCCTGCCTGTACTTCTTAATTTGCCGGGAGGTATTCTGCAGTTCACAGTTGCTTAGTAATCCTTTTTCTTAGCTTACCCCTTTTTGTTTATTTCTTTTTTGTAATAAAATCAATCACCAACTATGGAGGAACATCAACCCTTACCTCGTCGTTCGCGGAGGACAATGAGTAAATCGCCTTTACCACCTGAAGCTACAGCTAGTCGGTCAAAGCGGTCTCGTTTGACTGAATCCAATACATTCCAAACTTCTAGTTCTTCATCTGAATTACCATAAACACCTATATCAGTAAGTACTATGAATCTAGTTACTCCTACAATTACTGGTACATCCGTTACTGAAGTGGAATCTCCACAATTACCTGAGGACACTAGTAGTGAACCTAGTGAAACGATAACCCAAGTTGTCCAACAAGAATTTGATTCTCAACCCAAAGTTGTTCAACAAGAAATTACTTCTGAACCTGAATCTGTTAACCCAGAAGTTGATCCTGAACCCATCACCATTCAATCATAAGTTACTTTTGAACCAGAAGTTATTCAAGAAGCCCAACCTGAACCTGTTGTTCTTTTACCAGAACACTTGGATCTTGAAGTTGAACAATTAGAAGTTGTTACCATACCAGAAGACGATCGATCGGTTCATTCTCAGACTGTTGGGTTGTGTTATATTCTTTCCACGACTAGCCCACGTAGTTAACCAAGGGGTTAGAGGGGGGTGGAGCCCCCCCTCCCCCCTTTCGTTGTGCCGATTGCATAGCGGGGGGCTCATAGGGGGTTTTTGGATCCTATATTAGGTTGGGCAGACATACCTATGGTTTTGTGCATGATTTTCGCAC
>APFE030466283.1:0-50799 GCA_000404065.3 Pinus taeda
TTCTTCTGGAGGGAGTTCGAGACCACAAAGTCTCGAGTCTCCATGGGAAGGAGACATTGTTTTCAATGTGGAGAACATTTAATGATCTATATCAGAACAACAATGATCAGAGGAAGCTGGCACTGAAAGACAAGCTTCGAAAAATCAAGTGTGAAAAGGGCGACATGGTCTCTACATATCTGAACAAGCTCACTACCTGTAGGGATGATTTTGGATGTGTAGGTATCATGACAACCGATGATGAAATGGTGAGTATTGCTCTCCTCGATCTTCCTAAGAGCTAGCACAGCTACCAGGACTCGGTGAACAGAAGAGAGAAAATGCTAGATTGGGAACAACTTTGGTCAGATCTGATGCAAGAGGAGATAAGAAGAAGCACTAGAGGTGGGTCTACATCAAAGCAAGATGATGAAGAAAATCTAGCCTTAGTGAGTAAGGCAAGGAGAGGGAAAGGGAAGGTGTCCCATTCCAAATCTAGTTCTTCCCATGGTGGGAAGAATATTGACAAGTCGAAAGTGAGATGCTTTCATTGTCATGAGGTGGCCCATTGTGCTACGAATTGTCCACAAAAGAAATCCAAGAAGGGATCCTGGAAGGGATTAGATGGAGAGGAACTGGGCCTCACAGTTCGAATTGGATTTTACCCTCATCACATGTATGGTTTCATCTATGATGGGATGTGTTTAGTACCTAGATAGTGGAGCTTCATTCCACATGGCCGGCAACAAGAATCTTTTCAGTACCTTGGAGGAGAAAGACTTCTAGATGCGCATCAAGATGGGTGATGATGGAAAGTACCATGTTTCAGGTGAAGGTACGGTTGTGTATCAAAGGGAGCATGGAGCTCCTCTCAGCCTGATTGATGTAAAGTATGTATCGGCTCTAAAGAAGAATCTTCTGTCAGTTGCTATGCTGGAAGACAAAGGCTATGATGTAGTGTTTAGTAAAGGAAAGGCATTCCTGAGGCATATCGGCACTGGACAGACCAAGAGGATTGGGATTCAAGTAAAGAATATCTACAAGCTAGAGGTAGATGACTATCATGCATTGAGTTCCAAAGCAGAGTCGGTGCAGAGCCAAGATGTTGGTGAGCTATGGCATAAAAGATTGGGCCACTTGCACCATGGGGCCTTGGAGATCATGTAGCAGATTTCTACCAGGATTCCCAAGGGAAAACTGGAGCAAATGGATACATGCAAAGGTTGTACCCTGGGTAAGTATGAGAAATCTTCCTTTTAGGATCGAGACAGTAGAGCTGAAGAAATCCTGCAGCGAGTTCATACAGATGTCTATGGAGCATTCTCTATAGTCTCCACTGCTAAACAAAGGTAGTATGTTATTTTTATTGATGATTTTTCTCATAGATGTTGGATCTACTTTATGTAGAAGAAGGATAAAATCTTCTCAAGGTTTTGTGAGTTCAAAGTCTTGGCAGAGAAAGAATCTGGAAAGAAAATAAGGGCCTTGTGTAGCAACAATGGTGGAGAGTGTGTCTCCCAAAAGTTTAAGGACTTTGTGGAGAAAAATGAATTAAATAGGAGTTGACAGCTCCCCATAACCCACAACATAATGGGCTAGCCAAAAGGAAGAACAGATCGATTATGGGAGCAGCTCAAGCGACGCTACATGACCAAAGCCTAGCACTTCATTTGTGAGCTGAGGCATACAATACAATAGTATTCTTGCAAAACAGAAGCTCGCATCGTATACAGGGAATGACAACACCAATGGAGGCCTTCTCCGAGAAGAGACTAGATGTGAGTCACTTCAGGATCTTTGGATCATCGGTTTATTGCCCTGTGACCAAAGATGCCCGGAAGAAGCTAGATCCAATAGCTGAGTTGGGGATACATGTGGGGTACACTGGTACACCCCACAACTATTGGGTGTTCTTGCCTACCAGTCAGAGGACAGTGGTACGTAGAGATCTGAAGTTCGACAAGCATAAAGCCATGTAGGTATCACTTGAGAGGGAGCTCAAGTTGCATGTAAAGGAGGAACTTTTAGTTCCTAAGGAGGAGGAGCCCCAGACTGATGTGGAGAAGCCTCATGCAGTGGACCTGGGAGTGGAGACATCCAATCATGCAGAGTCTTATAGAGATGGGTAGAAATGCTCAATGGAAGCTGACAGGTTGATGCTGGATGTGAAAGAGAATGTGGGACAACCATCTTCTCAATGCAGACAGAGGAGGTCACCTGAGCGGTACACTGGTTACATGGCCTTGGTTGGGGAGTGTGTAGAGATTCTTCACTAGAGGAAGCAATGCAACAACCAGTCTGGGTTGATGCTATGGTGGAGGAGTATGACTCCAACATTCAGAACAGTATTTGGCATGCTGTCCCAAGACCAACGGACAAGTCAGTACTGAGTTCCCGATGTCTTTACAAGGCAAATCAAGTAGTTGATGGCAGTGTTTAGAAACATAAGGCATGTTTGGTTTCTCGTGGTTTCTCATAGGTTGAGGGGATTGACTACGATGAGACTTTTGCTCCTGTATTAAAGTACTCATCTGTCGGATCGATGTTGGAAGTATCAGCTCAGATGGGTTGGACGATCCATCATATGGATGTGAAGACTGCATTCCTCAATGAGAAGATTGAGGAAGAGGTGTACATTGAGCAGCCAGAAGGATTTGAGACCTTCGATCATGAATCACATGTGTGTCAACTCAAGAGAGCTTTGTATGGGTTGAAGCGAGTGCCTCGTGCTTGGTACACCAGGATCGACAGCTTTTTCACCAAGTTGGGCTTCACAAAGAGTGAAGTAGATGCAAACCTTTACCACATCATGGTAGAAGGTAAGCCATTGATTATTGTTCTTTATGTTGATGATCTGATATTCATAGGTGATGATCAGTTGATCAAGTCTTGTAAGGAGGACTTTGCAAGAGAGTTCGAGATGAAAGACATAGGTCATATGCACTACTTTCTAGGCATGGAAGTCTAGAAGAAGTATGGGAAAGTGTTTGTCTCTCAAGACAATTTTGCCAATGAGATACTCAGGCAATTCCACATGGAGAAGTGCAAGCCCATGCAGACTCCTCTATCTGGTAACTAAAGGAAGGAGAATGCTACTTCAAGTGAGGTAGTAGCTGCTACTATTTATCGGCAGCTTTTGGGTTCATTGATGTATTTAGTGAACACACAACCAGATATGTGCTTTAAGGTGAACCAGCTGAGTCAAGTTATGGTTCAACCTACCAAGCTATTTTGAAAGGCAGTGAAGCATGTGCTGAGATACCTCAGAGGCACATCTCAATATGGATTGTGGTACAGACAGATAGAGGGAGTGAAGCTTCAAGGCTTCATAGATGCAGATTGGGTAGGTATTCCATAAGACCAAAAGAGCACTTCAAGAGGAATATTCAACCTTGGTTCAGCTACAGTTTCTTGGTACGGTAGGAAATAGAGCTCAGTTGCACTTAGCTTAGGAGAGGCTAAATACATGGCTACCAGTGAGGCAGCATGTGAGACCATTTGGATGCGGAAGATTCTAGTTGGATTGTGTGGTTAGAGGATGGATCCTACTGTGATCTATTGCGATAATCAAAGTTGTATCAAACTATTTGAGAATCCACTATTTCATCATAGGTCCAAACACATCGATATCCAGTACCATCATCTTCAAGACTGTGTGGCGAAGAAGATCATATTGTTGTTGTATGTTTCGACCGCCGAATAGGATGCAAATATTTTGACTAAGGCATTGTCAAAATGCATGTTCAAGTTCCATAGAGACAGGATTGAACTGACTAATAATCCATTTCTTGTTGAGAGGGAGTGTTGAAAATAGCAACAAGAAATGCTAAACTGTTATAAATAACATTTCGGGATACATTCCAATTTTAGTTAGTCCCTGAACTAAAATTGAGAATTAAATTTTGAATTTGATTTTAGCAGTTGTTTGTAAAATAATTAATTAATTCATCTTGAGTTAATTAGTTGTAGAAAATCAAACATGATGTCTTTGTGAAGACAAGCAATAGTTTCCCCTTTGATTGAGGAAGTTATCCCTTGATTAAGGAGATCAGGATGAGTTGTACTTTAAGTTGTAATTAGTTAGCTCAGTTAACTGAGTTAAGTCTAGTTAGATTAGTTCCAATAGTTTGTGGAACTGATTGTGAGTTTAGTTAGTTAGCGCATGCATGCATGTAACTACTACACTTTAGATAACTAAATTTTCTCTCACAAATACTCATGCATGTCAGTTCAGTCAGAGACCCAGTTGAGATAAGATGATGGGACAATGTACTATTAGTTGTAGGAATATTCCATTGAGGATATCTCTTGCATGTAGAAGGAATTCATTCCTTGGAGATTTCGCAATTACTTTTGAGTCTAGTGAGTTACGTGAGAGATCAATTCACATAGGTGGAAGCCAGAGGACCCAGGAGAAACTGTGCAAGGAAATAGGAGGCTTGGAGGACTGAGGGAAGGCATATGTTGTGTCTATTTAGTCTATGAGCAGCATTGAGGGATTGTACTGAGAGCTAGATAGGTTGTGAGCTAAAGCTTTGTGTAATACAGAGATATTTCCACTTGTATGATAATACAGAGATTAGGGTTTTTAGCCGAGGCTTTCCACAGAGTATTCTTCAGTGTTCATGTGTGATTGATTTATTATTCTCTATTATATGTGTTTTATTTGATCTTGCTCAAAATCGATTAAGCTTCCGCAATTTTGTTTGTAGAAGTAGATCAAGTATTTTTCTTTAGTATATTGCATTATCAGGTGATCTACAGTGGGAAATTCTACATTTCTATTATATAAAGCTTGAGAAACCCTCAAAACTCAGTAAAACCCTCTCTTGCAAAAGAGTTTAATAACCCATAAAAACCATCTCTTATAGACATCTAAGAAATCCTCGCTAGCCCTTATCTCAAGGAATTGCTTGGTACAAACCCTTCTCTTAAGAAAAATATATATCCCCTAAAACCCTTGTGCATGAAGTGGCATCTTACCCGACATCTCCTCTATCGAAATCATTGAAGTCCTCATCTGCAATGGGTTCCAAGCACCCCTACGTCAATGGGCTTCAAGGTCCAACCCTGACCTCCTGATCTCTACTTCTTTATTTGTGCCTGGATCTACACATTGACCTCTTTCTCAAGTCCTATTATGAAAATCCATTACGCTAGTTGAACATTCATCGGAGATTGAGTCTGGTTCAGATCAAGTTGCATCAGAAAGCTAGAAACAAGAAGTTTCCCTTTGGTTTTCAATGTTTCTGGTCAAGGTCTTCAAGAAATAGGCCACCCTTGAACTATTTCAATTACCATCTACTCTAGATATAGAGTGAAGAAGCTACATTAGAGGCTTAGGTGCGAAAAAGAGATACCAGGAAGTCATTTGGTCATATATTTTTTCATCACGGACTCTCTAAAACTATACTACCAGATCCAAAAATTAAAATCTTCATTTTCGAAGACCTACTCAAGTGGATGAGAGAGATGGATGGCAATACTTTAGTGAGAAGCCAAACTGGTGGAGTGAGAGAGTTGGGTAGTGCCTTTGTTCAAGGGATTAGTAGTGATCACAATAGATTAAAAATGACACAACTCACTTTGTACTAATTATTTGGATTTCCCTTGATTTTATTGATATTGGCCATGGAATTCCGAGTTTAAATTGTTATGGCCCTCATGAGGGTCAACAATAGTGAAGGAATATTTTTTGTGGCGTGGGTCGCTTAAAGGAAAGCAAGGTCACCATTTTCAAAGAGAAATTGAGTTTTTCCCAACCCATGAGGGTAAGTAGAGAATTATGAAATAATTTACTTGATATGGATTACTTCAAAGGAGAGCAAGGTCATAGTACTGAGAGAACTTAAATTTACTTTAAGAAGTAGAACAAGGTCATAGTTAGGAGTTATTTCAAACCCTAACAAGGGTTGAGCTATGGTGTTCTTAATCCAGGTGGATATTGTGGCCACCCACCTATTCCACTTGGACCCCCACCATTTTTTCTTTCAATTTTTCAGTTTTCTTATTTGTAGCACAGTTTACTATTTTTGGCAGTTTTTTTTGGTCCTGAACTTCTGGAGCTACTTTCAGGCCCTAAACAATGTTTTTTGGGGAAACTAGGAACAACATGGGTCATAAATTGATGTTTCCAACTCAAAAGTTGTATTCATCAAATAGATATTTCTAATGATATATTGGGCACATCAAACAGAGATCATATGCCAAAGTTACGACCCTTAGAAGTTGATGTACCAATTTACCCAAATGGGGCCCATAGTTTGGCGCTTCATGTCCTATGGTTACGTTTTTGGATCTTTAGTGTTTTCCACTTTTTCTAAATAATAAATAAGCGTTCGAGCCTCATTGTAACATAGTTTAGAGGCATGTATCTGCCACATCCCTTCTCAAAGATAAGCTACCATCGCCCGAGATAGTCTTATTTCCCTTCTGTTTGTAAGCATATTTTAGTATTTGATATTAATGAAATGAAGTGTTATTTCTACCTCATCTTTGTATTTATGGTTATATCTCTAATTTTTGGAGTCTCCATGGGAAGGAGACATTGTTTTCAATGTGGAGAACATTGAAGGATCTATATCAGAACAACAATGATCAGAGGAAGCTGGCACTGAAAGACAAGCTTCGGAAAATCAAGTGTGAAAAGGGCGACATGATCTCTACATATCTGAACAAGCTCACTACCTGTAGGGATGAGTTTGGATGTATAGGTATCATGAAAACTAATGATGAAATGGTGAGTATTGCTCTCCTCGATCTTCCTAAGAGCTACCACAGCTACCAAGACTCGGTGAACGGAAGAGAGAAAATGCCAGATTGGGAACAACTTTGGTCAGATCTGATGCAAGAGGAGATAAGAAGAAGCACCAGAGATGGATCTCCATCAAAGCAAGATGATGAAGAAAATCTAGCCTTAGTGAGTAAGGCGAGGAAATGGAAAGGGAAGGCGCCCCGTTCCAAATCCAGTTCTTCCCATCGTGGGAAGAAGATTGACAAGTCGAAAGTGAGATGCTTTCATTGTCATGGGGTGGCCCATTATGCTACGAATTGTCCACAAAAGAAATCCAAGAAGGGATCCTCGAAGGGATTAGATGGAGAGGCACTAGGCCTCATAGTTTGAATTGAATTTCACCCTCATTGCATGTATGGTTTCATCGATGATGGGATGTGTTTAGTACCTAGATAGTGGAGCTTCATTCCACATGGCTGGCAACAAGAATCTTTTCAGTACCTTGGAGGAGAAATACCTCTAGATTTGCATCAAGATGGGTGATGATGGAAAGTATCGTGTTTCAGGTGAAGGTACGGTTGTGTATCAAAGGGAGCATGGAGCTCCTCTCACCGTGATTGATGTAAAGTATGTGTCAGGTTTGAACAAGAATCTTGTGTCAGTTGCTATGCTAGAAGACAAAGGCTATGATGTAGTGTTTAGTAAAGGAAAGGCATTCCTGAGGCATATCGGCACTGGACAGACCAAGAGGATTGGGATTCAAGTAAAAAATCTCTACAAGCTAGAGGTAGATGACTATCATGCATTGAGTTCCAAAGCAGAGTTGGTGCAGAGCCAAGATGTTGGTGAGCTATGGCATAGAAGATTGGGCCACTTGCACCTTGGGGTCTTGAAGATCATGTAGCAGATTTCTACCAGGCTTCCCAAGGGAAAACTGGAGCAAATGGATACATGCAAAGGTTGTACCTTGGGTAAGTATGTGAAATCTTCCTTTCAGGATCGAGACAATAGAGCTGAAGAAATCCTAGAGCGAGTTCATACAGATGTCTATGGAGCATTCTCTACAGCCTCCACCGCTAAACAAAGGTAGTATGTTATTTTTATTGATGAGATGTTGGATCTACTTTATGTAGAAGAAGGATAAAATCTTCTCAAGGTTTTGTGAGTTCAAATTCTTGGCAGAGAAAGAATCTGGAAATAAAATAAGGGCCTTGTGTAGCAACAATGGTGGAGAGTGTTCCTCCCAAAAGTTTAAGGACTTTTGTGGAGAAAAATGAATTAAACGACAGTTGACAACTCCCCATAACCCACAGCAGAATGGGCTAGCCAAAAGGAAGAACAAATCGATTATGGGAGCAGCTCAAGTGATGCTGCATGACCAAAGCCTAGCACTTCATTTGTGGGCTAAGGCATGCAATACAATAGTATTATTGGAAAATAGAAGCTCGCATCGTATACTGGGAATGACGACACCAATGGAGGCCTTCTCCGAGAAGAGACTGGATGTGAGTCACTTCAGGATCTTTGGATCATCGGTTTAATGCCATGTGACCAAAGATGCCTAGAAGAAGCTAGATCCAATAGCTGAGTTGGGGATACTTGTGGGGTACACTGATACACCCCACAACTATTGGGTGTTCTTGCCTACCAGTCAGAGGACAGTGGTACGTAGAGATTTGAAGTTCGACAAGCATAAAGCCATGTAGGTATCACTTTAGAGGGAGCTCAAGTTGCATGTAGATGAGGAACTTTTAGTTCCTAAGGAGGAGGAGCCCCAGACTGATGCAGAGTAGCCGCATGCGAAGGACCTGGATCAACAGCTATTTCACCAGGTTGGGCTTCACAATGAGTGAAGTAGATGCGAACCTTTACCACATCATGGTAGAAGGTAAGCCATTAATTATTGTTCTTTATGTTGATGATCTAATATTGATAGGTGATGATCAATTGATCAAGTCTTGCAAGGAGGACCTTGCAAGAGAGTTCAAGATGAAAGACATAGGTCGTATGCACTACTTTCTAGGCATGGAAATGTGGAAGAAGTATGGGGAAGTGTTTGTCTCTCAAGACAAGTATGCCAATGAGATACTCAGGAAATTCCACATGGAGAAGTGCAAGCCCATGCAGACTACTCTATCTGGTAATTGAAGGAAGGAGAATGCTACTTCAAGTGAGGTAGTAGCTGCTACTATTTATTGGCAGCTTTTGGGTTCATTGATGTATTTAGTGAACACGCGACCATATTTGTGCTTTGCGGTGAACCAACTGAGTCAAGTTATGGTTCAACCTACCAAGCTATTTCTAAAGGCAGTGAAGCATGTGCTGAGATGCCTCAGAGGCACATCTCAATACAGATTGTGGTATAGACAGATAGAGGGAGTGAAGCTTCAAGGCTTCATAGATGCAGATTGGGTAGGTAGTCCATAAGACCGGAAGAGCACTTCAAGAGGAATATTCAACCTTGCTTAGCTACAGTTTCTTGGTACGGTAGGAAATAGAGCTCAGTTGCACTTAGCTCAGGAGAGGCTAAATACATGGCTACCAGTCAGGCAGCATGTCAGGCCATTTGGATGTGGAAGATTCTAGTTGGATTGGGTGGTTAGAGGATGGATCCAACTGTCATCTATTGCGATAATCAAAGTTGTATCAAACTCTTTGAGAATCCATTATTTCATCACAAGTCCAAGCACATCGATATCTAGTACAATCATCTTCAAGACTGTGTGGTGAAGAAGATCATATTGTTGCTGTATGTTTCGACCGAGGAATAGGATGCAGATATTTTGACTAAGGCATTGTCAAAATGCATGTTCGAGTTCCATAGAGACAGGATTGAGGTGACTAATAATCACTTTCTTGTTGAGAGGGAGTGTTGAAAATAGCAACAAGAAATGCTAAACTGTTATAAATAGCATTTCGGGATACATTCCAATTTTAGTTAGTCCCTGAACTAAAATTGAGAATTAAATTTCGAATTTGATTTTAGCAGTTGTTTGTAAAATAATTAGTTAATTCATCTTGAGTTAATTAGTTGTAGAAAATCAAACATGATGTCTTTGTGAAGACAAGCAACAGTTTCCCCTTTGATTGAGGAAGTTATCCCTTGATTAAGGAGATCAGGATGAGTTGTACTTTGAGTTGTAATTAGTTAGCTTAGTTAACTGAGTTAAGTCTAGTTAGATTAGTTCCAATATTTTATGGAACTGATTGTGAGTTTAGTTAGTTAATGCATGCATTCATGTAACTACTACACTTTAGATAACTGAATTTTCTCTCATAAACACTCATGCATGTCAGTTCAGTCAGAGACCCAGTTGAGATAAGATGATGGGACAATGTACTATCAATTGTAGGAATATTCCATTGAGGATATCTCTTGCATGCAGAAGGAATTCATTCCTTGGAGATTTTGCAGTTACTTTCGAGTCTGGTGAGTTGTGTGAGAGATCAATTCATATAGGTGGAAGCTAGAGGACCTAGGAGAAACTGCACAAGGAAATAGGAGGCTTGGAGGACTGAGGGAAGGCATATGTTGTGTCTATTTAGTCTATGAGCAGCATTGTGGGATTGTACTAAGAGCTAGATAGCTTGTGAGCTAAAGCTTTGTGTAATCCGTAGATATTTCCACTTGTATGATAATACAGAGATTAGGGTTTTTAGTCGAGGCTTTCCCCAGAGTATTCTTTAGTGTTCATGTGTGATTGATTTATCATTCTATATTATATGTGTTTTATTTGATCTTGGTCAAAATCTATTAAGCTTCCGCAAGTTTGTTTGTAAAAGTAGACAAAGTATTTTTCTTTAGTATATTGCATTATTAGGTGATCTACAGTGGGAAATTCTACATTTCTATTATATAAAGCTTTAGAAACCCTCAAAACTCGGTAAAACCCTCTCTTGCAAAAGATTTTAATAACCCATAAAAACCATCTCTTATAGACATCTAAGAAATCCTTGCTAGCCCTTATCTCAAGGAATTGCTTGGTACAAACCCTTCTCTTAAGAAAAATATATATCCCCTAAAACCCTTGTGCATGAAGTGGCATCTTACCCGACATCTCCTCTATCGAAATCATTAAATTCGTCATCTGCAATGGGTTCCAAGCACCCCTACATCAATGGGTTTCAAGTTCCAATCCCGACTGCTTGATCTCTGCTTCTTCCCTCATGCCTGGATCTACACATTGACCTCTTTCTCAAGTCCTTTTATGAAAATCCATTACGCTAGTTGAACATTCATGGGAGATTGAGTCTGGTTTAGATCGAGTTGCCTCAAAAAGCAAGAAACAAGAAGTTTCCCTCTGATTTTAAATGTTTCTGGTCGGGGTCTTCCAGAAATAGGCAACCCTTGAACTATTTCAATTACCATCTACTCTAGATATAGAGTGAAGAAGCTACGTTAGAGGCTTAGGTGCGACAAAGAGCTACCAGGAAGTCATTTGGTTATATATTTTTTCATCATGGAATCTCTAAAGCCATACTATCAGATCCAGAAATTAAAATCTTCATTTTCAAATACCTACTCAAGTGGATGAGAGAGATGGATAGCAATACTGGAGTGAGAAGCCAAACTGGTGCAGTGAGAGAATTGGGTAGTGCCTTTGTTCAAGGGATTAGTAGTGACCACAATAGCCGCCGGTAGTTGATGCCAGGAGTTGGTTGATGCCGATACTCAATACAGGAGTCATACTTCATGCTGTTGATCCAAGAGGCGATCCAGGTGGTTTCGATGCCGGTACTCAATCCAGGTGTTGAGCATGACTGTAAATATATCGGAATATATGGAAATCAATTTCATCCTTGTGAGTGGTAATATATCACCTATTCATTATGGAATTCAGGAGATAGTTGGCTTCCACCGATGAGGGCTACAATGGATAAGGAAAGAGGGCACTCATAAGAGTCCCATACCAGACCAAGGACCGGTAGGGGCTTGCTTGACGTTAGGAAAGCAAGGTCCCGGAGGGGGTGTCGGCTGGAAGAAACCAATCTTCGCTTTCCACCTCATATAATATGACCATGCTTGCTTGGCTCTACCGCAATAAATCCCGGCCCCAACTCCCTTATCTATCCATCAGGGCCGGGTGGGAGCTCATTCAATTAATCAAGGGCGACGCATCTACTTCCTGCAGCTACTCTAGAAGTGCCACACCCTTTATGGTACAAGTTAACTTTGACATTACTATATTTGAGGGTTAGATAGATGCAGAAACGGTAGATAAATGGTTAAATATGCTAGAAGGATATTTTTCCATTCATGATTTTTCTAGCCAGGAAAAGATCAGTTTTGCACTTCTCAAAGCAGCCCCCCATGTCAAGGACTAGTGGGAAACCTACTATGAGTAGAAGGATGAAAGTACGAACTCATTATTTCTAGCTGCATGCACTTTGGACTCGTTTTGGGATGCCATCAAGGAGTAGTACTACCATGCTAGGAGCTATGAGGATAAATACATAAAGTGGACAACGCTGCGACAAGGAAGGGACCAGGATGTGCTAGAGTTTACCAATATTTCTCATAACCTTTAGATAAAGTTAGGTATCAAGGATTCTAAGAAGAATTTGGTTCTCAAATACCATGACTACCTACATAGGTACATCCAGGATGAGATGGAATTCCTGTACATCTCCTCACTCGGCACGACCTATCTATATGCCATCAATATCAAGAAAGAGTTTAAACAAAAGAAGCGAGACTTTGAATCTGTGAATCTGAAGCAAGGAAAAGGTGACCCCAAACCACAGAACAAAGGACAAAGCTAAGGCGGGGTTGTCTAGGACAATCCTCCAAAGCCGCAAGAAAAGAACAACATCACGAAGCCTAAGAAGGACATAGGAAAGTGGTGTGAGTTCCATAAGAGCTTCACTCACAACACAAGTGAGTGTTAGGCCAAGAAGTCATTGGTGGTTGAGCTAAAGGCTTTGGAATTAGATGCATGTTTCGAGTCTGAGTCAAAACTTGATGAGGGGAATGAAAAAGGTAAGAAAATTATCGATGTAGAGCCCAACACCACCATTGCCACCAAAGATCCAGAGAAGGAGGAGCACCTCTTCCACTCCCACATGTGGGTAAAGGGTTCCTCGTTATACTTGATTGTTGACAGCAAGAGACAAAAGAACCTCATTTTGACAAAGGTCATGAAGTGGATGGGCTTACCAACCAGAGCATATCCACAACCATACGCCATGGAGTAGTGTCACCAAGGACGGGATCTTGGAATAAGCCAACAGTGTCGCCTTCCATACAACATGAAGCCCTTCACAGATGAGGTATTATGTGATGTTGCTCCCCTTGATGTTTCTAATGTATTATTAGGCTAGCCATACTTATGGAAGTGACATGTCGTGTATGAGTCAAGGCCTTGTGTATTTATTGTTACTTTGGGAAATAAGTTGTATAGGATACCGAAGGTAGCACAACCTACCGCCATCTCTTTGGTTTCTGCAAAACAATGCAGTAAGCTCATTTCCAAAACCAGGAAATTTGTTTCCATGATGATATGCCCTCAGGAAAAGAAGAAGAAGACACTGGTCATGACCTATAGACAGGGCCCCTCCGCATGACAACAACAGATGGACAAGGTCCTAGAGGAGTATGAGGACATCTTCACTTTCCCCACAGGGGTGCCTCTTCACTGTCAAGTCAAGCACTCCATCGATTTGACCCTAGGTGCACCGCTGCCTAATGGACCAATCTATCGGTGCTACGTTCTGGAGAATGACAAAATCAAGAGGCAGATTCATGAGCCATTCTAGAAAGGGCACATCCGTCCAAGTTCATTGCCTTGTGGGAGCCCGATCATGTTGGTATAGAAGAAGGATGGGACTTGAAGACTCTGTATTGACTATCATACGTTGAACAAGATCACTGTTCAGAATGGGTAACTGATCATTATTCGAAATAGATGACCTTCTGGACCAACAAAAGGGGGAAAATATTTTAGCAAGATCGACTTGAAGTCCACCTATCGCCAGGTACCAATCTAACCCTCTGATGTGTGGAACACTACCTTTAAAGCCAAGGAGGGCCTTTTTGAATGGTTGGTTATGCATTTTGGGTTGATGAATGCTCCTACAATCTTCATGAGGTTGATGGATGACATCTTGTGGCCCTTCACCAACTCATTTTTAGTGTATACATGGATGACATCCTAATCTTCAGCTAGAGTTGGGAAGAGCACCTCCACCACATCCGATAGGTTCTCCAAACATTGTGGCAACACAAGTTGTGTGCCAATTTGGAGAAATAAACTTTTGGCATGACCCAGGTTTAATATCTGGGATACATTGTTGATGAATGAGGGGTGAATGATGATCCAGCTAACATCCAAGTCATTTGATATTGGCCAACCCCAACCACTCTCATAGAGCTCCGTAGCTTTCTGGGCCTTGCCAATTTCTACCACAAGTTTGTGTTGGGATTCTCTCATATCACTTGGCCCTTGAATCAAGTCACCAAGGGAGGAGCAAAAGAAAAATTATTTTGGTCTGGATCTCAATTGAAGGCATTCATAGAGTTGAAACATCACCTCTGCTCTGCACTAGTGCTCACTTTACCAGACTTGCAACAACCATTTCAGATCCAGATAGATGCCTCTGACTATGCTATTGGGGCAGTCTTTACTCAATAGGGGCATCGAGTGGCATATCACAGTGAGACACTTTCAGACACAGTCTGGATGTATCCCACTTATGACAAAGAAATGCATTCCATTGTGCAGGCCTGTCGACAATTAAAGCGTTACATTTTTGGAAAGGAAATAATCATCCACAAAAACCACCAACCCTTGCAGTTCATACATATGCAAGGGAAGTTGCAGAATCATTTCCATAAAAAATGGTCCACATACTATAGCAGTTCCATTTGAATATCAAGTATAAGAAGGGTAGCACCATTAATTTTGCAGACTACCTCAGACAACCACCAATCATGGTGTTAACCACCGTGCTCAACTCTTATGGGCACGAGACTTTTGATTGGCCACTTCTCTACAAAAGTGACAAATAATTTGGCCACACAAATCAGATGCTCTTAGAGGGTTAGGAAGTTCCAGATTTTCACCCCTGGATGCCTTGTTATGCCACTTGTGACATCTTTGTGTTCCTTCAAGCGAGTGAGCCAAGATGATTTGGGGAGTGCACTACAATAAGGTTTGGGCATTTGGGGTCAAAAAATAGTGGCAATAATGCATAAGTATTTCTATTGGCTGAATCATTGATGGGATGTTGGGAAGTGCATTAGATCTTGCAATTCCTGTGCCATTGCCAAATTGGCCATGAAGAAGCAAGGCCTCTATACTTCGCTTCCTACCCCTAGCCGACCTTGGGAATCTATCTCCATGGATTAAATGTCGAGCCTTCCTTCTACTAAGCATGGAAATGACTGTGTTTTTGTGGTCATTGACAGATTCTCGAAGATGGCCATTATGACGACATGCAAGAAGAATATCACAGTAGAAGCCACTACTAAACTCTTTGAACAAGTGTGGGTACACTTTGGGATCCGACAGTCTGTCATCTCAGATCGGGATAGTAGGTTCCTAGGTGCATTTTGGTCCAGTCTCTAGTTGATTCTAGACACCAAGCTCACTAAGTCCACATCTTTCCATCCCCAAACTAATGGGCAGACAGAGTTCATCAACAGGATGATTATACACATTCTATGCACGTACAACTCAAAGCATCCATGCACATGGGATGAGAGTGTTTCCTATGTCTAGCACAGCGATAATTGGGCTCATCATAGCTCGATTGGCCACAACCTTTTCAGGTGGGCTTGGGATTCTAGCCACTATGTCCCATTTATGTAGGCATATCATTTGCAGCTACTCAGGAAGAATTCAGCTCATGTCCAGTTGGAAGCCGATAAGGAAAAAAACTTCATTGAGCACATCCAACATATCTTCCAGCAGGTCCATGACATTATGGAGAAATCAAATGCCATGTACAAGTAGCGACATGATCAACATCGAGTTCCAAACAAGTTTCAGGTGGGCAACAAAGTCTAGTTACATTTGCAGAAGGAACACCTTACTCGAGCCTATCGGAAACTCAAACCACCGTGATATTGTCCTAGCACAATTACCAAGGCTATGGGTGATAATGCATTCGAGCTCAACATTCTCCCATTCCTTTTCCTGCACCTAATGTTCAATATGGACCACCTTTGACCATAGTTCCCACCATTGTTGGAGACATCAGACATTGCAGAACATCTCACACCTATAGAGTTAAATCCAGATTGCATGGAGCAAGCCACAACTGATCATATTATGGACACACAAATCAAGAACACCCAACAAAAAAGGATTCAACTATATCGAGTTGTCAAAGCAAGCCAATTCCTTCACAGGGCAAGTGGCTCACTAGGGACCAAGTTCAGGAGAATTGTCGTCACCTCATGGAGGAGCTCAACGCAATGGGGACCATTGCTTCCTAAGTGGGGCAGAATTATCAAGGTGGATATTGGTGGCCACCCACCTATTCCACTTAGACACCCACCTTTGTTTCTTTTAGTTTTTCATTATCCTTATTTGCAGCACAATTTACTATTTTTGGCAAATTTTCAAGTCCTGAACTTCCAGAGCCATTTTGAGGCCCTAAACAACGTTTTTTTGGAAAATTGGGAGCAACATGAGTCATACACTGATGTTTCTCACTCAAAAGTTGTAGTCCTTGGATAGATATTTCTAACAAGATGTTGGGTGCATCAAATGGAGATCGTATGCCAAACATATGACCCCGAGAAGTTGATGTACCAATCTACCCAAACGGCACCCATAGTTTGGTACTTCATCTATTAGGGTTAGGATTTTAGATGTTTAGGGTTTTCCATTGTTTCTCAACAATAAATAGGCCTTTGAGCCTCAGTGTAACACAGTTCAAAGGCATATAGCCAACACATCTCTTCTCAGATATAAGCTACCATCACCCGAGCTAGACTTGTTTCCATTCTATTTGTAAGCATATTTCAGTATTTGATATTAATGAAATGAAGTGTTATTTCTATTACATCTTTGTATTTATGGTTATATCTGTAATTTGTTGCGTTCTTGTTTAAATCCCGATCAGTTCTCTAACTAGTTCATTCTCTAGTATATTATTTTAAGCATTAAATGAGGGGTAAGTTTAGTTGGTTTGGTGCCAAAGCTTAAAAGATATTGTTGGGTTTTTAATTTCAAAAAATTGATTCGTGAAGTAGATAACATTCAAAATTAACGAATGATTTTTTATTTTTCTTATTGAGTTTCAAATCTTTCAAATTACATGTTCAACTCATATTGAATATATTATTGTAATGGCTTTTAGATTGTTGTTATTGTATGGTCATCTTACCTACAAGCTAGAGGGTAGGGTGCTTGGTTACATAGAGAAAAGAAAATTTGAAATTGTTGTCTACTAGATGTTCAAATCATAACCTTATCCTTATAAAATTGGAAAGGTAGAAGAGCGAAGGGAAAATTTGTGTAGCTTCAAGAAGATACTGAAAACATAAATTATTTTCACAACTTCACAAATCATGGAGAATGTATAAACTCGATTTGGGAAATTTATAATCAAGATGGGAAGATAATTAATAGTTCTCTAGCTTTAGATATTTTGGGAGTGACTCGCTTCTATTTTTTTTTATAAGAATCCAACTATGGTGAATATTATTGAAGTTTTAAAGCTTACACATGATTTGGCTAGTTTCATAATCGAAGAAGATAATAATTTAATAATGGGAAGAGATGAAAGTTGTTATGGCTTCATTTGAAAAAGCTAAAAGTAATGGCCAATAATTGGATAGTAAAATTCTTTATTGGCTTTATGATATGTTGGAAGAGGACATGTTATATGTCATACGAAAGTTCGAACCTCTAGAAAAATTTCAAGAGCAATAAACTTGGTGTTCCTTAATTTGATCCCTAAGAAAGATAAGCCACATTCATTTGATGAATTCAAACCTAGCTTGTTAAATAAATGCATGTACAAAAAATAGTTAAGATTCTTGTTGTTAGACTTAAAAATATTTTTACACCAAAGGTGTTCTTTAAGGGGAAGGTCCTTGGGAATCTTTCATTGTTTGCCTGCATCCTCTAGGAGCTCGCCATATATTCCCATTGCATTATCGTAATATTTTAGTATTTCTTTTGCATACTTTAGGGGTCCACCATACATTCCCACCTGCATTACCATAATGTACCTTGTAGCAAGACAAGGCATTTCCAAGGCAAGAAAACCATGGAAGATCGAGGTAGAGAGAAAATGATGAATATCAGTGCCATGTTAATAAAAACCGAAAATAGCATAAGGGATGAGCCATATAGAAAGTTCCTTGTTTCTTCTGATAGGTAAGCACACTGAATGTTGTCTGACCTATGCTATCCTATCGGGTCCCAATTTGTAATGGAGGACGTTTCTTCTAGAGCAGCTAAGGTACTTTTATGGTGAGTTGGCATGAAGGAAGATACCTCCCTGACTGTGAGATAACAATGGGTAGCAGTAGTTTATTTGACAATGGTGACAATGAACAAGGCCTGAGTAGGATGCACCTTAGGAAACAATGAGGGGACACAACCATGGGGTTTGGACCATCTAATAAAGCCAAGGGTGCAACCAATAAAGTAGCATAACACAATCATAACAATATTTCCTTTGATTTTAAAAAACAATTGAAAGAGATTGAGGAAAGGGCTTATGAAAAGAGAAGAGGAACTTCTAGCAATCAAGTGGATGAATAAATCCTCTTTTAGTTATATGACCATGACTCTTCTAAAAAGAGGAATTCCAAATTCCTCAAGCTTGTAAAGTTTTATGATTTATGAAGATATTTGTGGTCATGACTAGAGCTTAAGGATACTCAACATAATGAAGTTTTCCGTCCTATACTAGGAAAAATGAAGCAGCAGTATGATACTTGTATCAATGTGATTTAGTGCTTAAAATTAGTGTAGGAGAACATAATAGGTGAGAACAAAAGTGACATGGTAGAGGAGGAGATGGTGGGCAAGGCAGTGGCGTACCATAAACCATGAGATTAAGAAACCAAGTATCACATCATACTAAATGTTGTCTCCAGCTTGACTTAAGATGAACAAAAAGAGTTATTGTAAGATCTTTTCTTATATTAATTATGTTATGAAAATTAGATTCATCACAGGTATTTTAAGATATTAATTTTTTTATGATAATTACAAAGTTATTTATAGTAATCTTTTCAGTATTCCTTACAATTGTTACAATTGTTTCTACTTGGTATGCTCTATTGGATCTTTCATTTGTTTTCAAAGGCATCGAAGGCATATGAAAACATCTGACATGACATAAGGAGTCCAGCGACTGAGCCAAAGAAGTCCATAATAGCATAATTATGTCTCCAATCCAGAAAATATAATCTACGAAATAGTAACACATCATCGACAAAAATCAGATAAGTAACCCTGACTTGTCTAGTAATAAATATACCTATTAGTGACATGTCTATATGTTCCTGCAAGAGAAAGATGCTAATTCCCTTAATAACAATAATGAAAATAAGGGGTGATAAGGTGCATCCTCATCGGAGACCCCGAGAGGAAAAAATAAATTTAGTAGGAAGTCCATTAACCAATACGACAAAGTTTACTATATATACATAGGCCATGATCCATTTTGAAACATGAAATGAAATGCCAATTTTTTGTAGGGCCAGCCTAAGAAAGGTCCAATCTACATGATCAAAATATTTTTGTAGGTCCATCTTCATAATAATCACTTTGAGCTTCTTATATTTGATAGTATGTACAGTCTCCTATGAAATATCAATGACATTGAATTTGTCTTTGACAATGAAACTTGAATTGTTCCTAGGTGATACCAATGAACATTTTAGGTTTCAATGTATTAGAAATGATTTTGGAAACCGTTTTCTATAAGGCATTACTAAGAGAGATAGACTTGTAATCAACAAAATTTGATGCATGTGCAACCTTAGGAATCAATGTAATGAAAGAGGAGTTAATATTACCAGAGATATAACCAATCTTTCAATATTCTTTTGCAACAACCAATATATCAGTGCCCATAATATCTTGGAAGTGTAAGAATAATTCAATGGGCCAACCATCAATCCTAGGTCTTTTATCATGTTCAAAGGATTTCATTGTAGCTTGTAATTCTTCCATTCTAGTGGGCTGAGATATAATAGTATTTGTAATGACATCGAACATAGTCAGATATGAATCAGCAACTGCCATCTGTTGCACAATATCCACCTCCACTCTAGCCCAATATTGATTGTGAAAATATCTCAATGCCTTAGCATGGATGTCATGCATTTACCATTAATATCCTAAATTTCCCAAATGGAGTTCTCCCTGCAGTGCTTCCTAATACCTCTAATTTCAGTAGGTGTTGATAAATACCTTCAAATAGCATTTTCTTAAACCTCCCTCCGAATACATATTTGTAATAAAAATCCTTATTTTTATTGGATATCCTTTTCATGCCCCTCAATACCTATAAACCCTATGGTACAGTATACCTCCCCACAATACCTATAATACATTGAATTTATTCTTTTCAATTTTTAAATTACCTCTATGAATTAACATGGTAAGATATTGGTCAACAAGGAAAAGTCCCTTTGTCCACTTCATTATTGTAAATATTAGATTCTACATTAGGTTCATGAAATTTCATTTAACCCAAAACTTCCTCTACAATAAAGTATTCTCCAATAATTAATTCCTACAAGTTCAAACTATATCAACCATCCCATCGAGACAAATATAATCCTATATCTCATTTAATGGATAACATTTTAGATTTCTAGCACCCATTCGATAATGATAACTTCTTAAAGGTGTGCCCAAAATCCATTCAACACATCATTATCACTATTTACATCATGGATAATATGGGTAAACTCCCCACCCAAGATAAATGGTTTCTAGAATATGATTTTGCTACACATTTCCATCATCCCATTCCACAAGTAGGGACACTTGCATCTTCAATTAAGGAGGAAATAACATGGATTTCAAGAGAGGAAGAAATTGGAGGATATAATAGTGTTATAGTGCTAGCATGGATACACATTAACTTTGAATATGAATATATATCTATTATATATATATATATATATATATATATATATATATATATATATATATATATATATATATGCCATTTTTCATGTCAATCTTTAACAAGGAAGGAATTATAGATCAATGTCTATAAGTTGCTTGTTGCATTTGTGAAATATATGGCCCATATCATCTACGACTATGATCTTTAGTGTAAGCTAACACACATCCATATGTTTTGTGATCACTATCGTAGCCCTAGATCCTTATTTGTTAGTGATAAAGTATGAGTATATCCTTAGAAACAAAACTTTCATCTTTTTAAACACCATAAGGTTCATCCACTCCTATGCGGCCTTCACCTAATGAATTGTGGCATCGCAATTGCATTATGGAATATTAAATAATGTCTTTAATTTCACTAGGTATTGATAAATACCTCCAAAAATATTTTTTCCAGACCCCCCTCCGAATACATATTACCACTAAAGAAAGCCCTTAATTTTACTAGATATCCTTTAAATTCCCCTCAATACCTATAAACTATTTTGTACCCTACAACTACCCATAATACTTATAATACATTGACTTTATTTTTTTAAATATTAAATGTCCCTTTATGAATGAGCATGGTAAGATATTGGTGAAAAAGGTGAAGCCCCTCTACCACTCCTTTATTGCAAATATTAGATTCTATAGTATATTGGTGAAAATCCTTCAAATCTCTACAATAGGGTACTCTCCAATAATTAATGCCTACAAGATCAAGTTATATCAACCTTCCCATCAAGACAAATATAATCCTATATATCATTCTTTAAGGGGAAGGTCCTTGGGAATCTTTCATTGTTTGCCTGCATCCTCTAGGAGCTCGCCATATATTCCCATTGCATTATCGTAATATTTTAGTATTTCTTTTGCATACTTTAGGGGTCCACCATACATTCCCACTTGCATTACCATAATGTACCTTGTAGCAAGACAAGGCATTTCCAAGGCAAGAAAACCATGGAAGATCGAGGTAGAGAGAAAATGATGAATATCAGTGCCATGTTAATAAAAACCGAAAATAGCATAAGGGATGAGCCATATAGAAAGTTCCTTGTTTCTTCTGATAGGTAAGCACACTGAATGTTGTCTGACCTATGCTATCCTATCGGGTCCCAATTTGTAATGGAGGACGTTTCTTCTAGAGCAGCTAAGGTACTTTTATGGTGAGTTGGCATGAAGGAAGATACCTCCCTGACTGTGAGATAACAATGGGTAGCAGTAGTTTATTTGACAATGGTGACAATGAACAAGGCCTGAGTAGGATGCACCTTAGGAAACAATGAGGGGACACAACCATGGGGTTTGGACCATCTAATAAAGCCAAGGGTGCAACCAATAAAGTAGCATAACACAATCATAACAATATTTCCTTTGATTTTAAAAAACAATTGAAAGAGATTGAGGAAAGGGCTTATGAAAAGAGAAGAGGAACTTCTAGCAATCAAGTGGATGAATAAATCCTCTTTTAGTTATATGACCATGACTCTTCTAAAAAGAGGAATTCCAAATTCCTCAAGCTTGTAAAGTTTTATGATTTATGAAGATATTTGTGGTCATGACTAGAGCTTAAGGATACTCAACATAATGAAGTTTTCTGTCCTATACTAGGCAAAATGAAGCAGAAGTATGATACTTGTATCAATGTGATTTAGTGCTTAAAATTAGTGTAGGAGAACATAATAGGTGAGAAAAAAAGTAACATGGTAGAGGAGGAGATGGTGGGCAAGGCAGTGGCGTACCATAAACCATGAGATTAAGAAACCAAGTATCACATCATACTAAATGTTGTCTCCAGCTTGACTTAAGATGAAAAAAAAGAGTTATTGTAAGATCTTTTATTATATTAATTATGTTATGAAAATTATATTCATCACAGGTATTTTAAGATATTAATTTTTTTATGATAATTACAAAGTTATTTATAGTAATCTTTTCAGTATTCCTTACAATTGTTACAATTGTTTCTACTTGGTATGCTCTATTGGATCTTTCATTTGTTTTCAAAGGCATCGAAGGCATATGAAAACATCTGACATGACATAAGGAGTCCAGCGACTGAGCCAAAGAAGTCCATAATAGCATAATTATGTCTCCAATCCAGAAAATATAATCTACAAAATAGTAACACATCATCGACAAAAATCAGATAAGTAACCCTGACTTGTCTAGTAATAAATATACCTATTAGTGACATGTCTATATGTTCCTGCAAGAGAACGATGCTAATTCCCTTAATAACAATAATGAAAATAAGGGGTGATAAGGTGCATCCTCATCGGAGACCCTGAGAGGAAAAAATAAATTTAGTAGGAAGTCCATTAACCAATACGACAAAGTTTACTATATATACATAGGCCATGATCCATTTTGAAACATGAAATGAAATGCCAATTTTTTGTAGGGCCAGCCTAAGAAAGGTCCAATCTACATGATCAAAATATTTTTGTAGGTCCATCTTCATAATAATCACTTTGAGCTTCTTATATTTGATAGTATGTACAGTCTCCTATGAAATATCAATGACATTGAATTTGTCTTTGACAATGAAACTTGAATTGTTCCTAGGTGATACCAACGAACATTTTAGGTTTCAACATATTAGAAATGATTTTGGAAACCGTTTTCTATAAGGCATTACTAAGAGAGATAGACTTGTAATCAACAAAATTTGATGCATGTGCAACCTTAGGAATCAATGTAATGAAAGAGGAGTTAATATTACCAGAGATATAACCAATCTTTCAATATTCTTTTGCAACAACCAATATATCAGTGCCCATAATATCTTGGAAGTGTAAGAATAATTCAATGGGCCAACCATCAATCCTAGGTCTTTTATCATGTTCAAAGGATTTCATTGTAGCTTGTAATTCTTCCATTCTAGTGGGCTGAGATATAATAGTATTTGTAATGACATCGAACATAGTCAGATATGAATCAGCAACTGCCATCTGTTGCACAATATCCACCTCCACTCTAGCCCAATATTGATTGTGAAAATATCTCAATGCCTTAGCATGGATGTCATGCATTTACCATTAATATCCTAAATTTCCCAAATGGAGTTCTCCCTGCAGTGCTTCCTAATACCTCTAATTTCAGTAGGTGTTGATAAATACCTTCAAATAGCATTTTCTTAAACCTCCCTCCGAATACATATTTGTAATAAAAATCCTTATTTTTATTGGATATCATTTTCATGCCCCTCAATACCTATAAACCCTATGGTACAGTATACCTCCCCACAATACCTATAATACATTGAATTTATTCTTTTCAATTTTTAAATTACCTCTATGAATTAACATGGTAAGATATTGGTCAACAAGGAAAAGTCCCTTTGTCCACTTCATTATTGTAAATATTAGATTGTACATAAGGTTCATGAAATTTCATTTAACCCAAAACTTCCTCTACAATAAAGTATTCTCTAATAATTAATTCCTACAAGTTCAAACTATATCAACCATCCCATCGAGACAAATATAATCCTATATCTCATTTAATGGATAACATTTTAGATTTCTAGCACCCATTCGATAATGATAACTTCTTAAAGGTGTGCCCAAAATCCATTCAACGCATCATTATCACTATTTACATCATGGATAATATGGGTAAACTCCCCACCCAAGATAAATGGTTTCTAGAATATGATTTTGCTACACATTTCCATCATCCCATTCCACAAGTAGGGACACTTGCATCTTCAATTAAGGAGGAAATAAAATGGATTTCAAGAGAGGAAGAAATTGGAGGATATAATAGTGTTATGGTGCTAGCATGGATACACATTAACTTTGAATATGAATATATATATATATATATATATATGCCATTTTTCATGTCAATCTTTAACAAGGAAGGAATTATAGATCAATGTCTATAAGTTGCTTGTTGCATTTGTGAAATATATGGCCCATATCATCTACGACTATGATCTTTAGTGTAAGCTAACACACATCCATATGTTTTGTGATCACTATCGTAGCCCTAGATCCTTATTTGTTAGTGATAAAGTATGAGTATATCCTTAGAAACAAAACTTTCATCTTTTTAAACACCATAAGGTTCATCCACTCCTATGCGGCCTTCACCTAATGAATTGTGGCATCGCAATTGCATTATGGAATATTAAATAATGTCTTTAATTTCACTAGGTATTGATAAATACCTCCAAAAATATTTTTTCCAGACCCCCCTCCGAATACATATTACCACTAAAGAAAGCCCTTAATTTTACTAGATATCCTTTAAATTCCCCTCAATACCTATAAACTATTTTGTACCCTACAACTACCCATAATACTTATAATACATTGACTTTATTTTTTTAAATATTAAATGTCCCTTTATGAATGAGCATGGTAAGATATTGGTGAAAAAGGTGAAGCCCCTCTACCACTCCTTTATTGCAAATATTAGATTCTATAGTATATTGGTGAAAATCCTTCAAATCTCTACAATAGGGTACTCTCCAATAATTAATGCCTACAAGATCAAGTTATATCAACCTTCCCATCAAGACAAATATAATCCTATATATCATTCAAATGGATAACTTTTTATACTTATAGCTCTCATTTGATTATTATATCTTCTTAACGGTGTGCCCTAGATCAAATCATCATGGCATTATCACTATTTACATGATGGAAAACAAGGGTAAAATCCCCACCCAAGGTAATAGGTTTCTAGAAGACGAATTTGCTACTCATTTCCCTCATCTCATTTCAAAAGTGGGGACACATGAATCTTTAAATAATGAGGAAATAATATGAATTTCAAGAGAGGAATTCATTGGAAGATATAGTAGTGTTATGGCACTAGCACAGATCATATTACCTCTAAATATATGGATCTCCTACACTGTTCCATCATTATAACACATGGAACCTGCAACTTAAGGGATGCACTATGGACTTGTCACTCCCTTAGAGGTTGAAACCACTAAATAGGGTCCTTGATTAACCTCCTTCTTAAACTTGGAGATACTTGTACATTCTAAATCCCATTATGCAAAGGCATGTCATTGTGAAGTGTCAACTTTGTTCCATGATTTCTAAGTTCATTTACATAATTTCACTAATGATTTGTTGTACTAGAAGTCAAGGAGACACATTGGATCTTATATAGGATTATAGGTGGGTCTTCGTCTTGGGGTTTGGTCTACCTATAGGGGGTCCAAGACATCTAGAGGGTCATATTGGCATTGTAGGTTGAGCGTAGAGAGGCACCTACCTCCACTATGGCATAGAGCAGATAGCCACATCACGGGATCCTTCAACACCACTCAATGCTCACTTGTGTTCCATTTAGTTGACGATGATGATGTATCTGGATCACCTTGCCTAGTTGGATACACAGTTGAAGCACACACTTCGCAGTTGTTGTAGTTCCCAGATGAGGATGTGTCTCACCATGGGAGACAAATGTAGGGCTTGTGTCATTGTTCCAACCCTTATAGATGGGATACAAGCTTGTTCGATCCACTTGGAGACCCATGACGATTTTGTTTTGCCCCCAAAACCACTTGGGAGAACCATAGGTCATTTTCTTGGAGATCAAGGGGGCACCACCTTCATCGCTATTTTTTGAGCCCTTCCATCCATTTTGGCACATGTGGGACTTCACTAGGACTTTCAACAACCTCCTAGAAATTGTATTATCATTTCAACCCTCCTTATAGGTTTATTTTTCATGTTATAGAGATATTTGGTGGGAATGTCACCAATTAGACTATTATTTTAGCAATTTGTTAGGATAATTAGACCCATTGAACTATTAGAGGTTCATATAAATAGAAGTGAGGCTTGATTTTTAACTCATCATCACTTGGATTTGGATCATTGTTTATTTTGGAATTTAGCTATAGCTATTGAAGGATGAATTGGATATTCTTTAATGAATTTTAATTTTTGGGTTAATGTTATTCTATTTTGAGCTTCTGTCTTGCAAATGTGATGGATGGATATACTTTTTCTAGCATATAAGTTTCTCTTTTATGTGAAATTTTCATTATATACTGTATTGAATACTACATCATGATGCTTCTTTTGCTCTAAATTATGCATAGATCTTGAATCACTTGGGTAGTCTTGATCTATTGCATGTGTTATTCATTGGGAAAGAAAAATTCAATGTTCCTAGGGGTTATCCTTGAAAACCTAACCCTAAAACTCCATTATTTGACAAGTCGAAGTATAAATCCTTGTTCTAGTTGGGTAGTTGCTTCATTAGGGCATGCAAAGATGAAATTAGGCTCCTTGATAGAACTAAACCCTGAATCAATCTCATTCTTGATGCCATTCTCTCAATAGACTAGGCAATGGTCCTATATCCTTGGTGATCACATCAACGTAATGAAATATCATTCTTTCACCTCTTTTTTCCTGTTTTCTTCGTCCCCTAAGGATAAGGAGATTTTCTACGACTTGGTGTGAAATTTAGGGAGGAGAAATTTTAGGATTTCATCCAAAAAAAATTCTTCATTTATGTCTCCTCTCAACATCCTCCAATTTTGAATGAATTCTAATAGTGGAATTTCAAGTAAATTGATTCCCTTGTTATTGCACCAAGAGGGAACCCTTGGAGCTCCTTTAACTTAGGGATTTCTTGAAGGTTTGCACTTTATAATTCATAATTCAAAAAACGTTATCTGTACTATAGGTGACCATTGGATGACCATTTACCACAATATATTTCTCAACCCTTAGTCTCTTACAGTATTTCATTCAAGGGTTTTTTCATGAAATTCTACCCTAGATTATCCCAAATCTCACACTTTAATTGAATCTTTCCATTGAATGAGGCATACTTGCCTCATTTTGAACCCTATTATAAACACATCAATCATAGGTGAGGCTTTTGCAAGTTTTTATCTTAGGCATTCATCATTTTTGAATATTCCAAAACCTAAGATCATCCTTCCCTCAAGCCTTTATTGGAGAGGCCTTGTTTTTCTTCGAAAACAAAACTTATTATCTGAGCCTTTCCTTTAAATGGGATTTTGAAATCATATTGTGCATCATTATTGATTTCATCATTCTAGTAATTTCCCTATACTGGGATTCCTCCCATTGGTGAAAGTTCACAAATAGCATGGACATTGACTGAGGTGACAATGGTCCTTCTCCCATTGTTGCCACTTGATCCAGTACTAGTCCATTTGAAACCCCTCCTAAGACCCCTTCTAAATTAAGCGCTAACATTTTTCAAGAACAAGTATAAAGTAGATAGTTCACTTGACAAGAATAAAACTAGGCTTGTGATAAAAGGTTTTTCACAAAAAGAAGGGGTCAATTATGAGGATGATTCCCCCCCCCCCACCCTGCCCGCCCTCTCCTCAGCCCCCCCATTTAAAAATGGGCTACCATCCAGACCTTGTTTGCCCTCGTAGCTTAGAATGGTTGGAAAGTCCATCAAATGGATGTAAAAATTTCTTTCTTCAATGGATATCTGAAAAATAATGTTTTCATGTCCCAACCAGAAGGATTTGTTGTGAAGGGTCACTAACACAAAGTATACTAGCTTGTAAGATCCTTGTATGGCATGAAGCAAGCATTGCAAGCATGGTACAAGAAGTTTAGTGAGCATTTTCTAAAACTCAATTTCAAACATTATGATATTGATGTTGCAACTTTGTTAAGTTGGAAAAATAGTTGTGTATATTTTGGTGTATGTAGATGATCTCTTGATGATAGCAAACAAAGAGAATTGTATTGCATCCATAAAGAAAGAACTGAGGAAAGATTTTGAAATGACAGATTTGAGCTATGTTCACTACTATCTTGGTATTGAAGTAACCCACCATCTGAAGTTTATATGCCTCCCTCAAAAGAAGTAAATTGGAGATCTGTTGAACATGCTTAGCATGGCTAAGTGAAATCCTTTAACTACTCCAATGGAACATGATGTAAAGCTCACATCCATTGAAGGAAAAGAATTCGAGTTTGTGACATAGTATAGACAGATTGCAGGAAGTCTCAACTACCTAGCTACTACCAGACCAGACATTTCATTTTTTATTGGAATCCTCTCCAGGTTTATGCAAAATCCTTGTGACAGTTATTAGTCTATTGCAAAATGAGTTCTAAAGTACTTGAAGGGAACTCAACACTTTGGACTCAAGTATACATAGGTGGGTGACTTCAGCTTGATTGGATACTCTAATTCAGACTTTGATAGAGATAAAGAAACTGAAGTATCTACTTCAGGTTATGTTATGAGTCTTGGATCAGGAGTTGTCTCCTGGAGGTCACGCAAAAACTAAATTATAGAAAATTCCACAACTGAGGTAGAATATGTGGCAACATCTAAACCAGCCAAGGAAATTTTGTGGCTCAGGAAAATTCTAGAATATTTGTAGGAGAAACTAGTACACTCAAGTCCTCTTTTGATTGACAATAGTTCTGCCATAAAGTTGGCCAAGAAGCTAAAGTTCCATGATTGAAAGAAGCACATCAATATAAAATACCATCTTATTTGACACTGTGTTGATGCTAAAATAATCCACCTACAACATTGTTCCACAAATGAGAAGATTATAGACATCTTCATCAAAGCGCTTGGAAGGGAAATGATTGAAATATTGAGAATGATACTTGGACACACCAACGTCCCTTCAGTTAAGGGGGGGGGTGGTGTGGGGGGTGGGGTGGGAATGTTGAAACCTAATCTTTAGGATTAGGAAAACTATGTAAATAGAAAAAAATAAAGGAAGTTAGAAGACAAACAGACAATAGGAGATGAAACCCAATAATCTCCCTCTCCTTGTTATATTTTTATTCTCTCTTAATGCAAAACAAAATTTGATTCAGATTTACAAACCTAGCCTGAAAGGAAAGACACTTAGAATAATGATATTAGGTAAATGAGAGTAGTTAACATATGATGGAATGATAACAAGCACAATCCTTAGACAATTATTTTCCTTTTTATGGGATGTGAAGCATCAAGGGGCTCGCACAAGATAATTGAACAAGTCTAGTCTGAAGACAAGGATAATGTGTAGCACATTGGATGAACAAATGAAGGTGGTTTTACCCACCACTTTGTTGGTGATATCCCCAAGAGAAACTTTTTTCCATGATGAGCCTCAACTGGACACTAGCAGCACCTTCATGCCTCCTACTAGCTCATTGTGCCATTTCTCTGCCACCTGAGCTAGCCATGTGGTCCCTAACCCACTTGTGTTGATCGTATGTGTGAAGGTGGTCCTCTCAAATCTAAAGGTATGTCTTGTCATTTGGTAATTGAGTATTGGGTTTACATATCATGGATACTTCTAGGTATGGATTGATATGGGGATTTGGTGGAAAGAGTGGGCTTAGTTTGTGCTACTGTCCCCTTGATCTCCTTTGGTTATTACCCTTGGATCTTAGTCCGATGTGATCTCATTTATCGACTATTTGGCTCTAGGGCAGTACTACTTGGGAAACCCTGACTTTGGGTGCATGGTCTTACTACTTTATCCACACATATTACTCCCTTTCCACTCATTATACCCCCGTTCATATTTTTTCCCACCTGGGTCCACATTCCCATTCTAGGTCCGCATAAGGCTAGCCTCCTTATCCCCTTGCCCCCACCTTAGGTCACACCTAGAATTATGCCTCGAAGGTTGAAGCAATTAAAAGAAAAATTCAAAAGCATAAATGGCCACATTTAACAAGAAATTGTACCACTAAATGCAAAAGCTCGTGAGGACAAAAATAACTAACATGTGAGAAAGAGCCATTACATGAGCTCTACCCTAATCATTGGCTATCACCCTGGTTGTGTAGGCCCTAGATGAGCCTCCTTTATCATTTAGGAACCCATGATTGTCCCAACCCTTGGAGGGAAATAAACTACCCTACCTAAAATGGGGTAATCATTGTTATATCTTACACATCATGCTCTTGTTCACTGAGCCCCGACCAATTAATTAAAAAAAAAAATCATAAAAGGAAAAAGATATATGAAGTAGTGTCAAAAAATAAAGGTTATGGCACCTCATGTATGACAATTTCCCCCTCTTATACATTAGACACCTAGGTGTGGGCTTCCCCTCATATAGCTACCCATTTGCCCCATTATGTTGGCCAATATTTCTCCTCTCATTCCCTATTCCATTCCACTTATTTGTCACTTTCTACCCCCATTAGATGGATGTACCTTAGACATTATATCCCCTTTACGGGCTATAACCACCTAATAAGGTGCATGGTTAACCCACTTTGGAGCTTGGAGACATAGCACATGCCAAAGCCCACTACAAAAGGGCATGCCATTATGAAGTACCCACATTTTTATCCATGATTTGTAAACTTTTTACCTGATTATTTCAATGATTGGTTGTAGTGGAAGCCTATGGGATGCACTAGATCTTATGTAGGATTACAGGTGGTTTCCATTTAGGTTTGGTTTCCCTATATGGGATCATAACCCCTAAAGGTATATATTGGCACATGTAGGGTATTCATAGAGAGAGATGGGTCTCCACAATACCAGACAACACTCCATGGATCTCCATGGATGCTCAAAGATTACGAGCGATCCACTTTTGGGATGATGATGATATGCTTGGCACATTATGCCCAAGAATCCCCCACAGAAGCACCACACTATTGATAGATGTCCCAGGACTTCTATGATGTCATGGAAACATTCATTCCACTACTTGGATCCTTGCAGAGGATCTCTGATTCATATGGCAACTGATGGGGTCATCTATGTGCCCTCATCCCCAATAGGAGCACCATAGGTCTACTACTTGTAGAACAAGGGGCCACCCCATTGTCCATCATATTCCAAGGAATTTATTCCTCAATATGGCACTTCAGGATATTATTGAGCCTTTAGAGGGCCCTACAACATGAACATACCGTTAATTGGCCCCTTATGAAGCTTGTTTTTTCACTTATGAGCTAGTTTGGTGGGCTTGTCACCAAGATGGGTTTTATTTGCACATTATTTTATGATTAGGGGTTACTGAAGGCCCATAAGCTAATTCGAACTCCTTAGGAGGCTATATATTGATTTTAGATACATTCATTTGTATCATCACTTGACTTGGGATCTCTCTAATCATAGAGAATTTTCTCACTTTTTCCTTGGTGGATATTTTTGGAGATGGATGAATTTTGATGTATGGTTTTAGGTCATTTCTCTTGTCTTGGATCGTTATTGAATAAACAAAATTTTGGTTGGATATACTCTATAAATTTGTAAGTAAATTTTGATGCTATTATTCTTGTAGTTCCATACTACTAAAATTAGGGCTAGTTGTTGCATTATCTAAACATGGAATTGAGCATGTTTTAGCTAATTTAATGTATGGGAAAATGTTATATGAATGAAATGTCATATAAATTTATTTATCACCAGAAGCTTACATCATTTTCTTTAAAGTATAAATGCTTGAAGGTCACTTTTCTTTTCGTCCTCTCAACATTGGACAATGTTTACTTATGGGCCTCCTTGAGCAAGAAACCAAGCTCTTACTCATCATTATCCTTAACTCTATATCCCCAAGTGAGCTAGGAAATGATCCCTCAAAACGGTGATCATTTCAACCATCTTTTAACCATTTTCCCCCTTTCCCCAAGTCTAGCCCCATTAAGTCACCTAGGGCATCGATTTACCGAGAATTTACCCAAGGAAAGAAATCGATCTCCTATAGGCTATTGCGTTGGTTGTACCCTCCCTATCCTCCAAAATTTCGGCAATTCTAACTATGGAATCTCTGGGAATCTTGACCCCTAGATTTAGGATCGAATTATTCCTAAGCATCCCCAAGGCTAGACCTCAAAAGGATCAATTCAATGTTTTGAAGAAATTATTCTTTTTTAGTCATTTCCCCTCACCTTGTCCAGGATAGGAACATCATTTGTTTCTACATTCCATCCCTGAACCTGGGTTGAGTCGATTTGGCCCCATGTAGTCCCACTTCTGAATAAAGACTATTTGTCAAGTACCATTTCAAAATCCAAGTTTCCCAAGGATTATAGGGATTGAGAGACTTTTTCATAAGCCTATCCTTTCTCCCTCAACCCTTCGATCATCAGCCCCTTATCCCTGGTGGACCAGGTCCCTTTCTTAAAGAGAAAGCAAGCTCCATTCTTCATTCCATCCTTGCGAAAGGGTTTTTAGGGTCACTTCTCACCTATCCATTGAAATATACTTTACAAGTGAATCCCTACACTACCAGGACTCCTCCCATCAGTGAACGTCTGTAAAGAGTAGGGAGACTTAGCTATAATGACAGTGCGTTAAGCCTCCATAGTTTCCCTTGACCTAGTAGTTTCCCTCTTAGGAACCCCTTTAGGTCCCATGCTAGTTTGAGTGGTAATAGGTAGCATGAAAGCATGTAGAGAGGAACCCATTAGAATGCGTTGAATCAGCGAGAGTGGAAATGGCGATAGAACACATGAGTCAGATGAGTGAAAAGGAGCACAAATAACTATTGAGATAGGTTGAGCCAAGCTGTCTTTTGGGAAAATTATGTAATACATAAAATTGACCCATTCAAAATGGAAGGACGTAACCTTCTTCAATTTGGAATGATTTCTTGTAAATGCAACAAGAGAGTTAGCTAAGGCAACAAGCATTTAACCAAGTAGCATTTGGATTACAAGTGCTAATGTGAGATGAAGAGTTGATGAAGGACTTGAAGGGGCACTGCATAAGTTTATATGGGTTTGGATAGTGTGGGATCAACCAATGTATAAAATGATTGGGTGGGTCATTGTACAAGTCATCACACAATTTTCTTACATGACAAAGTATAGGGAGATAAGTTATTGTTAGTCAGAGGAGAAGATAAGCATGTAAACACAAGATAAATAAATACACAAGCTTCTAATTGAATAATAAAATTATATTCATTAATTATTCTCCCTTATACATCCACTAAGTTATGACTATTCTCTCTTATTGCTTCACATTACGATGGCCCAACCATAGGTATATAAACAACAAAATTTTTAAGTATGGAATCATGCAAACTCTAACTCTCCTTTCCTCATGCAAACTATGATTTCAAGCTTTGACTAAACTTTTCTAGCTTTCTTTTAAGTTAACTCAACATTTTTCTTTTACTTGACTCAACTTTTCTAGACAAAGCATTAACCTTCTAACTATGGCTCACTTGACTTCTAATATTAGAATTGAATTGTTTTCCCTATCTTAACTCTACTCCTCATGCATTGCATTCATATGGGAGTAACTGCTATTTATAAAACTCCCCCTAAATGACAACCATATGAATCAACCTTAACTTAATCATGACTCAACTATGCATGCTACAATTGCGATAAAAGATAGACTCAGAAAACTTCTTACAATGTAATTTTTTCTTTTTCATTTCTTCCATATTATATACATTTGAAACTACTTCATCTTCAATTGTTCTTTCTTGATGTAAGCTCTATATTTCTTCACGTGCATCTATTGCAATTTTTCTTTGACTTCTTTTATATTTGTTCTAAAAAACAATTTAGGCTTTTAGAGCCTATCTTCTGTAGCTTCATCTTGAAATATTCACTCACTCATGGACTACTACCACAACTCTTCATCTTCAAAGTATGAACCTTTCCATGATTCTTCCACTTCATATTCTTGATCTTCTTTTTGCCATATTTCTTGATAGTATAATTTTATCTCTTCTTGACTCCGTTGTTGAAATATTGTTTCAAAGCTTTCTTCATCTTTAGAAACTTCCATACCCTTTCTTACATCTTTTTCTTCATCTTCATTTTAAGCTATAACTGTAGCTAGATTCTTGTCCTATGTACATCAAAACTCAAAATTAATGTTAAAAGAATCTTCATTATGCTCTGTAATGAGAGCTTTCTTTGTTTCTTATTTCTTTTGTTCCTCTTCACTTCATTGAGGCTATCTTTCAATTTTGTGATGTTAGTGGACATTCTCATCAAAACTCATGAATCACTTTATCCTCTTCTTAATAATCAATTTTTGCTAGATTGCACACTAATTCAAAAGAAATTCCAACTATTGCTTCATAGCTTATTGCTACAATGATAGCTTCAATCTTCAATTCTTCATAAAACATGGCACTTTCCATATTTCCACAACTATTCATTGTTTCAAAAAATAGACCACAAATTTCATCAACATAATTTTTGTCCTCTTTGTGGTGAGATATCTGAGCATGCATGTGCTCATTAACAATTTTAACTTCACTAAATTCATCATTTGTTGTTGGATTAATAAGAGATGCAGTTTCATCTCTACAAACCATTAAATCTTATCAAAATTTGTATTTGTTATTCTCAAAATTGAATTCCTCAAACTCTGATGCAAATAATTCATCATCAATTACAATCATACGAACTAGATCACAAATGTTATTTACTTTTTTATTGGAAGCTTCACCATCACCAAAAAGGTTTATTGTTGGATTCCCCAATTCACAATTCACTTTATAGTCACCATCCACAAGTGTCTCATCACAGTGAGATTCACCATCATCTTCACAATCCATGTTACAGTGGGGTTCTCGAGCTTCTATATGCTCTTGCTTTACTTCACATGTAGAGGCTTCAAATTCTCACTCTTCGATATTTTTTGTGTCTTCTTCATCCATATGCATGTCTGTTTGATGGGTTTCACTTTTATAGTCTTTATGACTATCATCCATATTTGAGTGGGATTCTCCAAGCTTTCTTTCCTCTTAGAGTCTTACTCGTTTACTCTCATACATGCAATTGACTTTCTATTGTTTCTTGAACATACTGTAACCAAATTCGTTGCTTTACGTCACTTTCCTTGATACCAAATTCTACTTCTAGAGTTTTCCATGCCTCCCAAGACATCTCATCCAATGCATGTTTTATAAGATTCAATACTAAGGAATCACGTACTTCATGATATGGGTTACTATACCAATACTCAATCAACTCTTTACATTGAATAAAAATTTTCATTTTGATAGTTCCCAAAAATTAAAATTTTTACCAATAATTTTGGAAGTTTTACTAGATCTATCCTAATCCATTCATCCTCAAAATGTTATACTTCATTTAATTGTCTTTAAGATTATTTGACTCTAGTGAGAACCTCTATGATCTCTTTGAAATACTTTGGGTCTTCCTTTAGATTTATTTTCTTGGTTTGCTTTAGTCATGCTTTGTGACCCATGACTGTTGTATTTCTTTTGTCTTTTGTCTTATTTCCCTATTGTGTCATCCTTCCAGCAATGAACATCGAATAAACTTGATTATTTTTAAAACTAAACATTTTAACCTTTATTTTAACGATGCCTCCAAACAACTACTAGCAACTTTGCTAAGCTCTTCTACGCAGACTCTTATGGAGGCTCATGGCTATAACTTATGATGGAGACTCATTCTTTGGTCAGTGGTGGTGGCTCTTTCATCTTGATATGGTGGTGGATCTATAGGCTACTCACTCTAATATTTTAGTAGTTGGGTTTACAAACTCTCAACGAGCTCTAGTTTCTAGTTATGGATCAATGGATGAAAACTTTGATTTGTTGGATACTCACAATAGCCAAGGCTCTTAGTGGAAGTAGCTCATGACCTTCTTAACTCCTTTGGTTCTTTGAAACCTTGCTAAACCTTTCTCTAATACCACCTGTTATTTAGAAGGAGAGATAAACATGAAAACATAAGACAAATAAGTACACAAGCCTCTGCTTGAATAAATAAGTTCTAGTCATTAATTATTCGCTCATATACATCCACCAAGTTGCTGCTATTCTCTCTTCTTACTTCACATTACAATGACCCAACCATGAGTATATAGGCACTAAAATTTCTAAATATGGAATCATGCAAAGTCTAACTTTCTTTTCCTCATGAAAACTATGACTTGATGCTTTAACTAAACTCTTCTAACTTCAGTTAAACGTAAAGGAACATTTTTCTTACCCTTAGCTTTCCTTAACAAGGCATTAACTTTTTAACCCTCACCCTCGCTCACTTGAATTCTAATATTATACTTAACTTTCTTTCCTTCACTTAACTTAACTCTTTATACATTACATGCATATGAGATTACTTACTATTTCTATTAAGTAAAACGTTTTTGATCTATGACAAAGTTGCGATCAATTGCAGTAAATTAGATAGGAAATTTGGGGATGGGTTTGTATGAATTATGTGCTCTTATAATTTTTAAATTGCTATATGAGACTAGATTTCACTTGGTTGTAAGACATTTGAATATTTGACAACTTTTAGGCTAGTTGGGTTGCTAATTCTATAAGATACTTTCATTCATATCATTTGTATATTGGTTACGTTAAGGCATTATTGTATGGGATGATTATCTACATACTTCAATAAGTGTTAAACTTATGAATTTTAATAATTGTGAAATATAAAAAGTGAGTTGTAGTGTGGAATCAGGTAGTTTTAGATTGAGAAAATCGAAGAGATGAAGTGAGTCACGATGCACCACAACCCTATAATGATGGGCCATCTTGGTGCACTAAGTCGACCTCTGATATGGGTGACTATAGGGAATGGCAATGAATTTTTAGGTTAAATTAAAGTTTATGTTAGAGGTACTCTTTCAACCTCATTAATAAATTTACTTCCCTAGGTTGAAATGATATCAATTACTAATATTACTTATTTAGAGGACGTCCTTCAATTGTTGGGGGAGGAGTTAGTTTCTAATTTCTTGCAAATTTATTTCAAAGTTTTAGTTGAAGTAATCTAAAATTTTTCATATATTTAAAAAAAAAAATAGCTCATGGATTGTAACTCAATTGACAATCACTATGTAAAAACATTAGATTCAAAGTTCAAATCCCCATGAGTTAGGGCCAACCAAAAATAATAATTTTTATCTATTTATTTATTATATTTTTAGAATGTGGTATGTATATTGTAATTGTTTTGAAATCAAATTATCTTTAATTTATTACTTTTATGTAATTTTTAATATAATTTTCAAATAAATATACATTAAATTAAATACTTAAAAATTGGTCAAAAATATTCTAACTTTTCAAAGTGTTATTGTTTAATTTTATAATTAATTAAAAATTTAATATAATTATCATATTCTAATTTTATATTTAATTTAAAAGGATTAATGAAAAAAGAAATAATATGATTAAATTTCATGTGGTTTGGATATCTATTTTCAAAAATAAAAAATATAATTATCCCCTATCCACTCATGGAATATTTGTGTTGTTTCTAATTGTAGTAAAGATCTGACATAAAAGTTGTTTCTAACTGTATGGAAAGATGGAAGGGACATAAGAGGAATTGATGTCCTGGAAATCTTGCGAAGAAAAGTTGTATCATTCTTTAGAGGTAGCTACCCCACAAAACAAAGAGCCCAAAAAACATTTGTATTTATATAACATAAAGTGAATGGTAAGTGAATTTTTGTCTTAAATATAAAGTTTTGTCTTAAAATATTTTTTTCTCAAACTGTTTTTGTCTTAAATATAAAGTTTTGTCTTAAAATATTTTTGTCTCAAACTATATTTCTCTTAAATATAAAGTTGTCTTAAAATATTTTTGTGTTAAACTATTTTTGTTTTAAATATAAAATTTTGTCCTAAAATATTTTTGTCTTAAATTATTTTTATCTTAAATATAAAATTTTGTATTAAATATAAAATTTTGTCTTAAAATATTTTTGTCTCAAATTGTTTTTGTGTTAAGTTTTAGGCCTGGAGGTGGAGAAATTGCTTGGAGGACTAAAAGTGGCTAGAATCTGGGCAAAAACATTTCAAAAAATCTTGTAGACACACTGTTTGAATCATGTTTTTGATGGTGGAAATGAATTCAGCACCATCAAAAACACCTAGGACATCTAAAAATTTGAATTTTAACAACTATAACTTGGATTTACAAAAATCCCTGCGAAATTTTCTCTAAATATGATTGGAATTTCCATAACATTCCAGCGAATTCCTCCAGCTAGTTAGATTATGGCTAAGTTTTATATTTAAGACAATTCGATTGATATTAAATTTTAATGTAAAATAACTAAAATAAAAAGTGCATTTTTTGGACAAAAGATTTCTTGTCTTAAAACTTCCCTTCATGTAATAGGGCGTACACATGCAACATCTATAATTTGGATATAGCTTTATTTTAGTTAAAAAGAGATTCATAAGATATTTTTAATGAACATATAAGTTTAATATATATATATATATATATATATATATATATATAATATATATTATATATATATATATATATATATATATATATATATATATATATATATATATATATATATATATATATATATATATATATAATAGATAAAAGAGGGGGAGAAGAGATCATGTAATGTTAGAGGAGAAATGTCACAACCCTTAAAAAAAAAAAAAAATTATCCATAATTATCAATAATTATAAATACCTCCTATGCGGATTAATTGTTAACACATAGCACTAACATACATGTTATTAATTCACCTGTTAATTTATGGTATCCAATCATAAGTCTAAACTTTAATATATATGTATATTGGTAATACATTCTTATTTCGATTCATGGTAGTCGAGCTGGCATTGGTAGCCGAGATGGCATATGGGCACGTCGTCGGTCACCTTGTCTTTCCCGCTGTCTCCTGGACTCTGGTTGTTAATACTATCTGTGCGCATTGAATGCCAAGCCTCGGTAACGCTCCACTGGCTGTCCGGACGGAACAGCTGTTTCCTTGTGTACACCTTCCCTGATACGGTTTTTGGGTATGGAGTCCGGGTAGCTGGAGTACTTAATATCCCTAACTCGGCCCGTAACCTCTCGGGATTACACCCTGATCGGACGGACCGGATTTCCCTTCAACAATCGACGGTGGATATTAAGAGTCATATGATAAAAGGGTTTGCCTAGGGTTTCTTTGCCATTTGCCTGGTGCAGGCGAGGCCGTGCCTCGCGACTCTGCACTCCCTGGTTATACCAGAGAACTCTCGTTTGGTTTCATGTTCGCACTGCCATTTCCACAGAACGGCAACCGTCTTGAAAGAGGTTTATGTCGCCAACAATCTGCGAGGATTAGACAAGACCTTTAAATTTTATCTGAAGGTAAAGTGGAAACTCCCTTTTGAATGAACCTAAGCTGCTTCCTTATTATTTATGCATCGTAGCCGGTTTAATCGGGTTAATCTTTGGCTTGTAGGGTTTCTGAGCGTAAGATTATGGTAACGCCCAAATTTCCAGGATTCAAGCCTCGTCGGGAAACACCAGGTGAGTGGCCCTAGCCACGGCTTGCAGTTTTATTGATCTCAGCTTATTGTCTGAGTATGGTTCCTTTTTATTCCAGGAGGCTTATCATGCTCCATTATGGCTGGTCCGAGTGATGGACTTCTCCGCATTGGGTTTCTGGTCACGGAAGGGTTTTATTTCCTTTCTTGTATTGGGTAGTTCTGTTAATTTAGAATTGAGTTAGAGACTTGACCCATTGGAACCCTTCGAGGGTACTGGGAATGTTCATGTTAAATGGGCATAGCCTAACAGTTATACCAATTTTGTATGTAATATGTATAATGTATAATGGTACGAACCTCGTATGGTTTCTGGGTTCAACCGAGAATCAAGGATTTGCACAGGTTGTTATTTGATGGTCGATGTCAACATCCAACTCTCTATAATTTCAATGTCTCTTTTCATTATATGTTTGAGGTTCGCGCAGACTGTCTGTGTCTCCTATGTTTGCCCGGTCTCTTATCATGTGTATACATATGAGGGTTATGTTCTAATCTTAGCGTCTACTATTTTGCAATGATACAGAGAATCCCTAGAGACATACCGTCGTTTCTTTTGGGATCTTTATTTCTTTTTTTGTTAAAACTGTATCTCTGTTTCTTTTTATATGGAAATGTATCGATGGTTCGGAATAACGATGCTTTCGTGGCATGCTTTTGTCATTTCGGTAGCTATATGTGTATATGTGGTATCGTTGTTGTCTCTGTTCCGCCGTTTATTCACAGCTTGTGTTTAGAAGACCCATTCAGTTCTTCCGAATGTTATGGAAGAGATTTGTTTTTGATTCACTGTTAAATGTCTATTTATATAATTTCTGAACATACATCAGTCGTCTTTATTTTCTATCAAGTTTGTCACAGTCGTTATCGTCTCGGTCGACTCTATTAAGCTGTCTAATGATGAGTCTTGCGCTGTTATGGTCAGGCTCGTACGCCCTCGGGGTGTGAGCACTGGAAGCTCATGCAACTAATAAACCCTCGGTTTTATTTCTTGCAAAACAATTATTGGTTTCTGTTACAATATATCAGTTGCATGTTCTAATTATTTATAGTTCGCTTACTGCTATAATTGCTTAATTCGAATGACTGTGTTTTTATTTGTCGAACTATACTCATGCAGTTATGAGTATATCATGTAGTATTACTCTCTGTTTACGGTCAATACAGTACCTGATATTCTCTGGGGTTTTTGTCTATTGGTTGAAATATCTGAATCATAAACTAGTCGTCTTAATCATTAAGAGAACAAATGAACTATTCCAACTCACTTATTTTATTCATACCTTACAGTAGACAGTAATTCTGCAGTTTATAATAGAGTCTTCTCTTTTTCAGATAAATAATAAAATCTTATGTTACAGATAACTAATAACTTTTACAGGGAAAGAAAAGATTCCTAGTTAATGCTGTAACCATAATGTACTTACCTGTACTGTGCTTTCTTTAACTTATTGCCTGTTTCTCCAACTGGAATAAACTCATATAAAGCTTGTTATCCGCCCAACCACGAGATCAGTCATTATGACCTGATACTCTCCCCCAAGCTCACTTGCAGGCCACTGCCTTCCACAAGATAATTCCTGCTAACAGCAGTGCGATATAATGCACAATAGTGCTGGTACTATCTGATCCTAACCAGACATAGTACCATCCTTTCTTGTTTCTTGTCTCCTTTTCCTTTCTTTTTCCTGCCTGTTCCTTAACAGCCCAGGCCTTTTCCTCTTACCAATTCTAAGGTAAGGAAAGGTGGTTAGGGTTGCCCTTGTTTACTCGCAACTGTTTCTTTTAATTAAGGAAGAAGAAGTAAATAAATTTTCTTCACAAAGTTATCTACAATATTACTGAATTCATAATTCTGAATAAATAACATTTCAATATTAATAAAGTAACAATTCCTGTTTTCACATTTACCTAGCATGGTAACTTATAAATTATTCATGTAACTGTTTGGTCATTACATCTCCTCCCCCTGAGATTGGACACAGTCTCGGTGTCTTACAGTCATAAACAGATCTGGATATGTTTTCTTCATCAATTCCTGATCTTCCCAAGTGGCCTCCTTGGGCCCAAAATGTCGCCATTGTACCTTAACTTGGGTAATAACTCGTTTCCGCAGCTGCACTTCTCTCTGGTCGAGAATGCTCAGCGGTTCGACCAGCACTTCTCCTTCCGGTTCGACCTGCATTACACAAATTTTGAATTAGTTTTTCCTTCCAAATAGGATTCTTGCTGAATTCTTTATCATACAGTAACCCCACCTGTATATCCTGCCAACGAATTACATGCTTGGGGTCATACACATACTTCTTTAGGACCGAAACATGAAATACGTTATGGACCCGGATGTGACTTGGCAAGGCCAACTGGTAAGCCACCGGTCCAATCCTTGCTAGTATCTGAAATGGTCCACAATATCTGGGTGCCAATTTAGCGCAACCAGCCCATTGCAAGGTACTTCTTTTGGCCTGAATTCGAATATACACATGATCCCCAACCTGATACTCCTTAAATCTCCTTTTTCGATCAGCGAAATTCTTTAGTCTATCCTGAGCCGCCTTCAGATTAACACATACTCTCTTTACCATGTCCTCCATTTCTTTAAGCATGTCGGGTCCTAGACTTAATTTATCTTCAGGTCCTCCCCAGCTGGAGGGTGTACGGCATTTTTGACCATACATAACCTCGAATGGACTCATTTGCGTTGAAGTATGATAACCATTGTTATACGCAAATTCTACCAAGTGTAAATATTCCTCCCATCGTGTGGGTTGTTGCATAACGTAGGCCCTTAGCATGTCTTCTACTATTTGATTTACTCGTTCCGTCTCTCCATCAGTTTGCGGATGGTATGCTGTGCTAAAATTCAGCTGAGTGCCTAAATCAGCAAATAGTGTCCTCCAAAAGACCGATGTGAATTTCACATCTCAATCCGAAAATATTGTTTTTGGGAGGCCATGCAATCTGAACACATTCTGCATAAAAATGTGAGCGATTTGTGCAGCTCTGAAGGTTGATTGCACCGGTATGAAATGTGCAGCCTTACTCAACTTGTCCACTACCACCATAATGGAATCATTGTTTTTCTTTGTTCTAGGTAACCCTGTAATAAAATCCATGGAGATCATTTCCCATTTCCATTCTGGGATGGGCAAGGGTTGTAACAGCCCTGCTGGATGCTGATGTTCAGCTTTAATTTGCTGGCATTCCAAACACCGCGCCAAGTATTCTACAATATCCTTTTTCATTCCTGGCCAAAAATATTCTTTCCGGATTGTTGTCATCATATTTTGATAACCCGGGTGACCAGCATAATGGCTGATGTGGAATTCGTCCATAATTAGACTTTTAATCTTGTTTTGATTGGGCACGTATATTCTTTGCTTGAAATAGAAATTTCTCGCGTCATCTGTCGTGAATTCTTGTTGGCTGTCCTTTCCATCAGATTGCTGTATTTGTTGTTTTAGCTGTTGGTATTCTGTATCTTGGCCTGAAATTTCCTTTATTATGTCTAGAAAAGGGTTTTTCCATCCAGTAATGGAAATTTCATACAGGCTTTGTACTTTCCTGCTTAAAGCGTCTGCTACTCTATTCGCCTTACCTTGCAAATGTTTTATATCGAAGTCGAAACCACTTAAAAAATCCATCCACCGTGCTTGCCTAGCGTTTAAAGTAGGCTGGCTGAAATAGCTGGTTAAGTTATGGTGGTCGGTGAGCAGCAAGAATTTCCTGCCCATAAGATAATGCCGCCACATTTTCAGAGCATGTATAACAGCAGCCAGTTCCAAATCATAGGCGGAATATCGCTGTTCATGTTCTTTTAATTTACGGGATTCATAAGCAATTACCCGGCCTTCTTGCATTAAAACTCCACCCAATCCTTCCTTACTTGCATCTGTGCAAACCACATAATCCTTATGAGGATCTGCTATACTCAAAATTGGTGCTGTAGTGAGCAAATGTTTCAGTTGTTCAAAGCTTTTTTGGCAATTTGGGGTCCAATGAAATGCTCTCCCTTTCTTCTGTAATGAGGTAATGGGAAAAGCTACTTTCGAGAAGCCTTCCACAAACCTTTTGTAATACCCGGCCAATCCCATAAAAGATCAGACATCCGCTACGTCTTTTGGCATAGGCTAGTCCATTATGGCCTTTATCTTCTCCGGGTCCACCGCAATTCCATCCTTTGTGATCACGTGGCCCAAATATTGGATTTCCTCTTTAAAGAAGTCACACTTACTAAATTTTGCGTACAACTGATGTTCTCAAAGGGTCTGTAATACCATTCGGAGGTGTTCTTGATGTTCTTCGATTGTGCGTGAATATATTAATATGTCGTCAATGAATATTAGCACAAATCGATCCAAGTATGGATGAAAAATGTTGTTCATTAAACACATAAAAGTTGCAGGGGCGTTGGTTAGCCCAAATGGCAAAACCACAAATTCGTAATGACCATACCTTGTCCTAAAGGCCGTTTTAGCGATGTCCTCGTCCTTAATTCGGATTTGATGATATCCTGATCGCAAATCGATCTTAGAGAACACCGTTGCACCTTTCACTTGATCGAATAATTCATCGATCCGGGGTAAGGGATATTTATTTTTGATGGTCAACTTGTTCAATTGTCTGTAATCGATACGCATCCGGAGAGTACCATCCTTTTTCTTGACAAATAAAACTGGAGCTTCCCAGGGAGACACACTAAGACGAATGTACTCTTTGTCTAGTAATTCTTGCAACTGCATTTTCAGTTCTGTTAGTTCATGTGTACTCATTCTGTAGGGTGCTCGTGATACTGGTGCTGCCCCGGGTATCAGGTCTATGGTAAAATCTATATTCCTTCGCGGTGGTAGTCCAGGAATTTCCTCTGGAAATACATCTGTAAATTCCTGTATTATAGGAATACTGTTCAAAGAAATCGATTTATCCTTAGAATTCGCATATCCTACTTGGATAGCGTAGACTTGACACCCCTTCCGAATGCATTTTATCAGTTGGTTGGCAGTTATCGGGCGAACTTGCACTGGTTGCTTAATTCCTTGCATTTCTTTCCTGTTTCCTTGCTGATCTCTGTAGTAAATAACTTTAGTTTTACAATCAACTAATGACCAGTGTTTTTCTAACCAGTCCATGCCAATCAGAATATCATAGGATCCAAGAGGGAGTATATTCAGATCAGCCGTTACTGGTTGGTCTGCTATGATAAATGGGCAATCATTGATTTTGGCTGTTACCCGTCGCTTGGCTCCGGTAGCTAATTGTACTAGCCAAGGATTTTTAAATTTAACAGACTGTAGATTACAACGTTCCACTACCTTTGGACTTACATAGCTTAACGTAGCCCCAGGGTCAATTAAAACAGATATGGTAAGGTTTGAAATTTTACCTTCGAACTCAACCATGGTTGGCTGGTATTCCGCCTGACGGTCTTCCAGAGCCGCGTTAATTCTGGGTATACTGCGACCAACCTCGCCCACAGTTGAAGCTTCATGAATTTGGGATAATTGCTCCATTCCTTTTCGCTGTGGACAGTTTTTAATGTAATGAGGTCCCCCACAACCCCAGCACTGTACCGGAGGTCTTGCTGTACCTTCATTGTCCAACCTGGGTTGCTCTTCGCTGACCTTGGATTCATTGGTAGCTCTGAACTTAGATGTAGTTCTTGGTGCAAATCTGCTAGTTGCTCCTTTGCCAGTTCCCTTACTGCCATTGCTGCGATTCCCTTTGCTGTTTCCCACAGTCTTGAAAATTCTCTTCTCATTCCATTTTCTGTTAGCAGTTTCCCCTTTCTGTTTACCTTGTTGGTAACAGATTCTAGCTTTGCGGATTACCTCATCCATTGATTTTGGATTGTCAAACTCAATCCGCTCTCGCATATATGCTGGCAAACTGCTGATGAATCGTTGGACCTTTTCCTTTTCTTCCCTTATGTATGGTACATAACGAAGTAAGGACGTAAAGTGAGTGATGAATTCGTCCATGGTCTGCTGTCCTAATCGCAGATCATGGAACTCCCTTTCCTTCTCATCATAGAAGCATTCCGTTAAATACCGCTCCTTGAAGAATCTCTGAAAATTATCCCATGTAATATTTTGCTCGGTGACCCCTTTTACTAACTTCACTTCCTCCCACCATAAGGTGGCCTTCCCTTGTAATTGAAAAATGGCCAGTCGTGCCTTCAGGTTATTGTCGTATTCATAAAGCTGAAAATACTTGTTCATGTTTATGATCCAGGCTTCAGCCGCTTCCTCTTGTTCTCCATCAAAATGTGGTGGTTTGATTTTGCGGAATTCACCTTGTAGCTCTACCTTCCGTCTTTTTGAGGTTAGCTGGTCAAATACATTATCAGAGCGTTCCTCCTGTTCCTCCGATCCTTCGGGGGGTATATGATGGTTCTGTTCTTCAGACATCCTTTGCTGCTCTGCACTGGGATTAGCTGGTAATTGATTTTGTTTATCAGACAAACTCTTTAAGATTCTTTCTTGTTCCATTGTTAACCGAGCATTGTCTTCCCGTAGTCGAGCCATCTCATTCTTCAGTTCTTGCACCGTCTCCAAGATTACTTGATTCGTAACTCTGGCTTCTTCCCCAAGCTGCACCCACAGTTCTGGGTTATTCTCGGAACTGGGTACTCCCTGTCCCATTGCGGGTCGTCGTGGAATGTTATCCGTTCTCCTCATGTCTCTATCTTCAAAACCTGAAACCTGTACTTCATTCAACAACAGAAAGAAACATTCAAGAGCATTATTGGTAACCATCTTTGTTAGTCATTTATACAGTGTAATTGTCTGTACTTGAGGTTCTTACCCAGAGGCCACAGTGCTGTATCTGGGCTCTGATACCATATGTCACAACCCCTTAAAAAAAAAATTTAATTATCCATAATTATCAATAATTATCAATAATTATCAATACCTCCTATGCGAATTAATTGTTAACACATAGCGCTAACATACATGTTATTAATTCACCTGTTAATTTATGGTATCCAATCATAAGTCTAAACTTTAATATATATGTATATTGGTAATACATTCTTATTTCGGTTCATGGTAGCGGAGCTGGCATTGGTAGCCGAGCTGGCATATGGGCATGTCGTCGGTCGCCTGGTCTTTCCCGCCGTCTCCTGGACTCTGATTGTTAATACTATCTATGCGCATTGAATGCCAAGCCTCGGTAACGCTCCACTGGCTGTCCGGACGGAACAACTGTTTCCTTGTGTACACCTTCCCTGATACGGTTTTTGGGTATGGAGTCCGGGTAGCTGGAGTACTTAATATCCCTAACTCGGCCCGTAACCTCTCGGGATTACACCCTGATCGGACGGACCGGATTTCCCTTCAACAATCGACGGTGGATTTTAAAAGTCATATGATAAAAGGGTTTGCCTAGGGTTTCTTTTCCATTTGCCTGGTCCAGGCGAGGCCGCGCCTCCCGACTCTGCACTCCCTGGTTATACAAGAGAACTCTTGTTTGGTTTCATGTTTGCATCGCCAGTTCCACAGAACGGAAACCGTCTTGAAAGAGGTTTATGTCGCCAGCAATCTGCGAGGATTGGACGAGACCTTTAAATTTTATCTGAAGGTAAAGTGGAAACTCCCTTTTGAATGAACCTGAGCTACTTCCTTATTATTTATGCATTGTATCCGGTTTAATCGGGTTAATCTTTCGCTTGCAGGGTTTCTGAGCGTAAGATTATGGTAACGCCCAAATTTCCAGGATTCAAGCCTCGTCGGGAAACACCAGGTGAGTGGCCCTAGCCACGGCTTGCAGTTTTATTGATCTCGGCTTATTGTCTGAGTATGGTTCCTTTTTATGCTAGGAGGCTTATCATGCTCCATTATGGCTGGTCTGAGTGATGGACTTCTCCGCATTGGGTTTCTAGTCACGGAAGGGTTTTATTTCCTTGCTTGTATTGGGTAGTTCTGTTAATTTAGAATTGAGTTAGAGACTTGACCCATTGGAACCCTTCGAGGGTACTGGGAATGTTCATGTTAAATGGGCATAGCCTAACAGTTATACCAATTTTGTATGTAATCTGTATAATGTATAATGGTACGAACCTCGTATGGTTTCTGGGTTCAACCGAGAATCAAGGATTTGCACAGGTTGTTATTTGATGATTGATGTCAACATCCAACTCTCTATAATTTCAATGTCTCTTTTCATTATATGTTTGAGGTTCGCGCAGACTGTCTGTGTCTCCTATGTTTGCCCGGTCTCTTATCATGTGTATACATATGAGGGTTATGTTCTAATCTTAGCGTCTACTGTTTTGCAATGATACAGAGAATCCCTAGAGACATACCGTCGTTTCTTTCGGGATCTTTATTTCTTTTTTTGTTAAAATTGTATCTCTGTTTCTTTTTATCTGGAAATGTATCGATGGTTCGGAATAACGATGCTTTCGTGGCATGCTTTTGTCATTTCGGTAGCTATATGTGTATATGTGGTATCGTTGCTGTCTCTGTTCCGCCGTTTATTCACAGCTTGTGTTTAGAAGACCCATTCAGTTCTTCCGAATGTTATGGAAGAGATTTGTTTTTGATTCACTGTTAAATGTCTATTTATATAATTTCTGAACATACATCAGTCGTCTTTATTTGCTATCAAGTTTGTCACAGTCGTTACCGTCTCGGTCGACTCTATTAAGCTGTCTAATGATGAGTCTTGCGCTGTTATGGCCAGGCTCGTACGCCCTCGGGGTGTGAGCACTGGAAGCGCATGCGACTAATAAACCCTCGGTTTTATTTCTTGCAAAACAATTATTGGTTTCTGTTACAATATATCCGTTGCATGTTCTAATTATTTATAGTTCTCTTACTGCTATAATTTCTTAATTCGAATGACTTTGATTTTATTTGTCGAACTATACTCATGCAGTTATGAGTATATCATGTAGTATTACTCTCTGTTTACGGTCAATACAGTACCTGATATTCTCTGGGGCTTTTGTCTACTGGTTGAAATATCTGAATCATAAACTAGTCGTCTTAATCATTAAGAGAACAAATGAACTATTCCAACTCACTTATTTTATTCATACCTTACAGTAGACAGTAATTCTGCAGTTTATAATAGAGTCTTCTCTTTTTCAGATAAATAATAAAATCTTATGTTACAGATAACTAATAACTTTTACAGGGAAAGAAAAGATTCCTAGTTAATGTTGTAACCATAATGTACTTACCTGTACTGTGCTTTCTTTAACTTATTGCCTGTTTCTCCAACTGGAATAAACTCATATAAAGCTTGTTATCCGCTCAACCACGAGATCAGTCATTATGACCTGATACTCTCCCCCAAGCTCACTTGCAGGCCACTGCCTTCCACAAGATAATGCCTGCTAACAGCAGTGCGATATAATGCACAATAGTGCTGGTACTATCTGATCCTAACCAGACATAGTACCATCCTTTCTTGCTTCTTGTCTCTTTTTCCTTTCTTTTTCCTGCCTGTTCCTTAACAGCCCAGGCCTTTTCCTCTTACCAATTCTAAGGTAAGGAAAGGTGGTTAGGGTTGCCCTTGTTTACTCGCAACTGTTTCTTTTAATTAAGGAAGAAGAAGTAAATAACTTTTCTTCACAAAGTTATCTACAATATTACTGAATTCATAATTCTCAATAAATAACATTTCAATATTAATAAAGTAACAATTCCTGTTTTCACATTTACCTAGCATGGTAACTTATAAATTATTCATGTAACTGTTTGGTCATTACAAGAAATGAATTTAATTTTCTCTTTAATTTTATTTTAATATTTAATTACATTTTTAATTATATTTTTAGAAAAAAATAATAGAAATAGAAATGTACAGAGTAATGAAATTTAATTATATTTTTGAAAAAATATAATAGAAATAAAAATGTGTTTTTTTAAATAAAAAGTAAATTAGTTTTTTAATTTTAGTATAGGGTGAGTAAATTCATTATGTTTATAAATATTTACCTTTTAAGATTGGGAAATTTATTTTGGTTATTTATCTAAAAATATAACTAAGCCAATGGAATATTGTTAATACTAATTTTTATTGCACATAGAAAACTTGGAAAAAAATGTGACCTTTTAGTTTAAGGTTTTTCTAACAAAAAAAAATTAGGTAATTGTTAGTCTCAACTTGATGTTGTTATTGTTACTAGTTTGATATTGATATTGATGTTGTTGGCATTGATACCATTGTTTAGTAGATATGTTGTTTCCTTATTATTATATTTTTTGGTTAGTAAACTACTCATTATCATTTTGTAACTGGAGGTTTGTATGGGAATATCACATGTTTTTTTTGTGTTTACATTGGTGGGAAGAAAATCATCTTTAGAGTTTTATCCTATACAAATGTTAGTGGAGTTGAAAATTATTTTCCACCAATTCATTGGCCATTGTCATTTAATAGATGTAAGTATTAATATTTTTTATTTTACTTTGATCAAAAATAGATATTATTTGCTTATGTATTTATTTTTTAAATTCTAATTGATAATTGTGAATTACATGCAAGTTTTTCAATTGTAATTGAGAATTGTGAATTACAAGCAATTAGTGAACCTAATTTTGTATGACTTATGTGAATATTGTGAAATGTTTGTAAATACTGTGGGATTTTTTTTATATCTCTTTTGTTATTCAAGTTATTATTCGCTTATTTAGTCTTGAATAGACATTCAAAACAAAAAGAAATATAAACTTTATTGCAAAATATACTATTTTTGAAAACTAAAATAGAATTATAACATAAAAATTTGTTACTAATTTTAAACAAATAAATTTATAATAAA
>APFE030466283.1:56748-127524 GCA_000404065.3 Pinus taeda
GTGGATAAAATTGATATTATGAAGACCAGAAGCATATGACCAGGAGGTCATAAATTTTTGTGCCTGGGGAGTCTGATGTAGGAGCAACCAGCAACAAAGCAAGCAAACATGGGCCAGAGGATCAGAACAAAAGAAAAACGTGATTTAAAGGAGAAAATAGATTTAAAAAGGATAAAGCAGATTTAAAGCGTGCATGCATGAAGCTTTTGTGGAGAAAGTCAAGAGAGGATAGGATTGATCCTTCCTAAAATTCTTATATAATTGTAATACCATAGGGGTGTAGGAATACCTTTTTGTGAGGAATTTTGTGAGTGGCAAGATGTAGTCAAGCTAGAGCTTGTTTTAAGGCTGAAATGCCTTAATTTTGTAACTGTTCCGTAAATATACAAATATGTGTTCATGTTCTGTGTTAATTATATATTGTTATGTATTATATTACCTTGTGGTTGTGAGATTTTAATCCTATATTGCATGCTTGTAATGGGTTGAAGGGAAAGATCAAGATTTTTTTTAAAGAATTTGGGATTTTGGGCTTATACCCAGATCTCATTTTCATCAGGTATCCTATCATAGGCAGACCCAGAGTCCCTTTTTCCTGTAAAACTATTGACTTGAATCCAGCTTATACACATAATGAGGATGAGGGCTCTTTGTCAGAATGGATTCCTATTGTTACTGGAATTGATTACAATTGATCGCTTCATGTACTGTAATGTAGGGGAAGGATGTTCTCTATGTTGTTGCTCTTTTGTTGTTGAAGATTCGTTGAAATGATGTGATCTAAATCATGTCTGCACAGAAGAATTCATGAATTGTTGCATATCAAGTGGAATGGGAATGGTATTATAATGTAATTTATTGTGTCATATAAGTATAATGGGTTAGTATCAATATTATTTTTAAGACCAAAATTTATTGGTGTTAGTGTTAGTGAGAGTTGGGTTAGGGTGTTAGTGAGAGTTGGGTTAAGCTTCATTAAAGATGGTTATTTCATGTTTATGTCATGGGTGAGTTTTAAATTCAAGGCTTTTATTTCCTTCACTATTTTGCTCTCCTACTATTTGTTGGGGTCAGGATTACCATTAATCCAAAATTTGTTGGTTAAATAGTCAAAATTTGAATCCATTAGAAGTTATTAGTCCATGTGCTGAAATATGGGAGAGCATTATACTGAGTGATTTGTTAGGTTTAGTTCATTTATGTGGAGTTTAATTTTTACAAATGGGTAAAAGCATAGCGCTGAGTTACATTTTTTTGGCAAAATGAAGACGTTTTTTTTTATGGAAATTGATGATCTATGGAGCAATTTTAAGGGCTAGATTGAGTCATTTTTATGTTCCAGATGGAGCTCTTATGTAACCTAGAGCTGGTTAAAGCTGAAGATTTTAAATTTATGTACATATCAATAATGATATGCAAACTTTAAAATTGTAAGTATTTGAAAGTTAAAAAAAACTAAATTAAATTACTAATTACATTTGAATATGTAATTCACAATGGTGAGGATTAATTTCTCATTCCATTTCTAGTGTTTTTGTAAATAGATTTGAAAAATGATTCCATCACGCTTGCAATTGAAATTGTAATGTTTTTATATTTATAATTTGGTAACTTAAAACTTAATTTTTAATATAATCTAAATATTCAATGTTATAATTTAAATAATAAATTGATTAAATAAGGAAATCTATAAATTTGGTTTTGGTAAATATTATATTTTTTTATATTAAATAAGTGTACTCAAAAATGTGGAATTTGAAGTTGCTGGTAAATGTAATTTTATAAAATTTCTAAGAGTTATTTAACACGAATCCCATAAGTTATAATAAAATTTATATAAATCCAAACCTATAATATATATATATATATATTTATATATATATATATTATATATATATATTTATTATTTTTATATTATTATATATCTGACAACATGTGAATGTGATTGGCACCCAATTATGTCCTTAAGTGTGCAACCAAGCTGTGAAAGTTATATGAACTTGTTTCATTCCTAACATAAGTTGCAAATTATATAATTTTAAAATAATAGAAAATATTAGGGCAATCAATAATTTAGAACTTTTATTTCCTAACATAATTTTGCAAAGTATATAATTTTAAAATAATAGAAATATAGGGCAATCATAATTTTTTTAAACATTATTTGATTAATTTGAATTTGAGTAAGCTAGATTTAAATATGCCTATGAAATTATTTGTAAAATGATCATGTTATAAAATTTAGTTTAGTTTGTTGTTTATTTATTTATTATAATTTGGTTTTTTTTTTTTTTTTTTTTTTTTTTTTTTTTTTTTTTATATAAAAATTATAAACATGCATTAACTATAAAAATATGTATATTTAATAATCAAAAAACAATAAAAATTATGTTATCCAATGTTTAAAAATTTCAAATTGGGAAAAAAAAAAGTTAAAATCCTTTTTATAAACAGTTATCAATATTTCATTATAATTATTTTATTTTTCTTGGTAAAATAAAATAAAATTTGGATTTATAATCAAGAAAAAGTAGAGTTTGGAATATATTTGAATATAAATAAGAATGATTTTTATGGAATAAATAAAGTTTCTAATTCACTTAAAGACAAGTATTGAGAGGTTTCATTTTTTTCTTTTTCTTTTTAGATAATCTATAGGCTTCATTGATCATCTATTTAACAACGTGAATCCTCAGTGGAGCTATTTGAAATTTGAATTTCAAAGTTTTAGCTCCTCTTATGCAAATTTCTATTCAACATCATTTTGCACCGTAGCATACTCTTGGATTTAGCATGGAATCCTCTATCCATTGACATATGAGTTTGGCATTTTAAGATATTTTTAATCTAATTTATTTTAAATATAATGTTTGAATTTTTTTTGGATAGTTTCAAAGGGGCTCAATAAAAAATCAATAACATAAAATATACACAACTAAAATATTTCAAAAAATACCACTATTTTTTGTTTACGAATCCTCTTAAAAAATTGCTCTTGGTTTTTAAATTTATTTAAAGAGTTAAAAAAATTATTAAGTGAACACGTGTGTCTGCAAATTGGAATTGAAATATTACTTCTCCAACTTCAAAAAAATATATATATATTTGTATAAAAAAAATTTTTTTTCATATGAAAAACTTAATATTCTCTGTGACAAATTATGTTTATATATACATATATTATATATATATAGATTACACATTTTAGACTAAGTTATGCTACATGAACAAACTCATACCTCTTAAGTTTTGCGAAAAATTGCAAGGACGTATATTGCATTTAAAAGGGAAAATTGTAGAATTTCTTGTAGTTTCACAAGCTTATGAAATGTACTAAAGCACATGACAAGAATCTACTTCTACTTTCAACAAGCGGAAGGCAATAGATCGATGAAAATAATATGAACAAGACGAAAATAAATCAATGGGACATAACACAAGATGTATCTCAGAAATCCACTGATCAAAAGCCTATTATCTATATTACATATATCAGAAATATGAGTGAAGACAGAAACACATTTCTCACTAGAACAATTCCACACAAGTATGCTCAACTCTCTCAACTCACAAGTAATTTCTTGGCCAACACCTATCCAATTTTGCAGCTCTCCAAGCCCCCAATCTCTTTCGTAATTCCTAAGATGAAAAGCTCGCATTCGAAGGGAATTAATGCTTCCAAAATTGTGTAATCCAAACATATGTCGTTCTCTCATTACATGCATGATTTATACAACTCAATAATTCATACAACTAATAGTACACCATCTCTGCACTCTAGTCTCCACTCGGTCTTTCTCAAAATCAACATTCATGCATTTCTGACGAGGGAATATTCAATTAACTAGAGTGACACTTATGGATGCACTAGTGCGCCAACTGACGGTTAACTCTCTATTAATTCCACAAATCGTTTGGAAGTAATTTAACTGAACATAACTTAGTAAACTGAGTTATCTAATTAAACTCATCTTGGACCCCAAAAACTGAGGGAGAAGATATCACTACTACATACAAGGGGGTTTTAAGAAAATATCTAAGACAATTTATAAGTAAATTGTCTTAGCTTGAGACAAGAAAGAAATTGGAAATTGTCTTAAATATTCTCTTTAACCAGGTGTCTCAAATTATTGTCTTAAAAAGTTGTCTATATAAATACAATATAGAACACAAGCATTATTGTCTGTTAAGAGATGATTCATTTTCATCTCTCAAGAGAAAATAATACTGGTGTTCTATATTGTCGACAATTTTTTAAGACAATAATTTGAGACACCTGCTTAAACACAATATTTAAGACAATTTGAAATTTATTTTTTATCTCAATTTGAGACAATTTACATTCAATAGACAATAGCTATGATTAAATATATATTGTATTTATAGAGACAATATGTCTTAATCCCCATTATTGTCTTTATAGAGACAATAATTCTAGTTATTGACTCTCTAGAGACAATAAAACAATCTCTTTAGAAATAAAATATAGAATATGAATCTTTTTGTTTCTTCGATGATTAATTCATGTTAGGGAATGATGGAATCGAACCACCAAACCTCCTACTTACAAAGTAGTTGCTCTTCCATTGAACTGTCACCCTTTAAAGAAATGTGTTTTATGAATTCAACTCAAAGAAAACTATTGTAGTTGAATAAATCTATCTTCAAATGCAAGATTTAAAATACACCCTAGTCCGTTTTCAAAATCAAACATTAACAAATGTAGTGGAAGAGTCTGAAATAAAAATGCCATCAAAGGTGATTAATCTTCTTCTAAGTGGTCAAGGTCACTACCTTCAAAACTTAATGGTCTATGGTTGCTCACATTTGATATTCAGATGGATGGTAGATAGATATCAGATCTCAAATTCACCTCAAATTAGTGACCTAAATTTTGGAGTTTAGTGTTTCAAAGGTATCAAATCTTATCCAAATTGTATGAACTAACATGGATCTACAATATCTATGCTTGACCATTAAGTTGTCACTATAAGTTTTTGTTCTAAATTTTTGAACATGCATGTTCCAATACCTATACATATTTCAGACAAGTATAGATACAAGTACAGGAGGGAGAGGGTAGGCTGTCTTAAACCCCAAGGGAAACTGTGAACTCAATTTTGCTCAAGGGTTAGGCATATCCACAAAAGAAAAAATCCAAAGCATTAGCCCTGTATCAAGGTTTGTTTATCCTTGAAGGTTTGCGTATCACATGGTTTTTTTTTTTGTCTTGATAAGTGATTCAGAAATTGCTTTCTTTAGGCCTTGCAAGGGGCTAAGATAGAGGTGCCCCTTATAAATAATGATCTTCCTCACTATGGTTGAAGGTTTGAGTAGGCATTTATTGGAGGCAAAGAGAAGAGACTCATTCAAGGGTATTAAGGTTGGAGGTTCCTTATATTTATCATAAAAATCCAGATTACCAACTCCCTCTCATTGATCACCTATCCTCATTCAACCATGCAAAAAAAGTCAAGTGAAAGAGTCATACAATCTTTGAAGAATACAAATATCAAAAGCTTTGCACTAAAATGAAGGAAAAATCCAGATTGCCAACTCCCTCTAGTTGATCAACTAACACCAATCTACTATGCAAAATGGGTCCAGTGAAAGAATCATACAATCCTTTAAGGGAAGCACTAAAGAAGCAAATTGTGGCAATTGAAGCTACTTGCATAGTAATAATCAATGGCCAGTGCACATTGCATAAAAGTTTGTTTGGATGAAGATTTAAAACTATCCACAAAAATGGAATTAGACACCACTATTTCTCATGAGGCCATATATAATACAAAAGCTATTGTAGCTTTCAATGAAGGTGATGTAGGAGCATCTAGCTCACCATAACTGGGCGAAGTCTCAACCAGGTTTGAAAGTTATTGATCATCTGGATTATTTTATTTCTACATATTCATGAGATATTTTTTTTTTAATTAGTTTTTTTTACAGAGTCAGTAAGTTAAGTCACAATTAGTTAGACGGCTAGAATTACTGTAGTTCGAACAATAGTTAGGAAATAGTTTGTTAAATTAAGGGAGAAATGACAAACTGCTCATATAAATCTTGTAATATCAGACAAATATGGTTATCAACGATAACAAGATTTTTTTTAACTAAATCCTATAGCAGTTTTGATTAACTGCAAATCAACTAAAATAGAAGGGCATAAAAGCCGAAATGTAACAGAGGGAAAGAGTTCAGCAAATTCAGAAGAAGAGAAATAAAAAAATATACAAATATAGATCTCTCAGACCATTGTCCATCTGCAAATGTTTTCATTGTTCATTCCTGTAGTAGTCTTTTTACAGTTTGATAAAAGACAAATTGAGAATGCATACGTAAATCAACTGTTCTATTTCTCGAAATAGACACATAACTCGTCTCCAACCTGGGCGGATTTTTGCAAACAGTAAAGTGAATAATTGAAAGGCAAGAACAGTTGAAGTATAGAAAAAAACAACCACACACAGAAGGCGACCAAAGAACAGAGGTATTTCCATTACACATCTTTGTATTTCATCGAGAAATCGAAATCGATTGCCAAACAAATTCTATCATTTATTGTCAAACATAATATATATTTACACCATGGGTTTTGTTCCCATAAGTTAAACAAACCAAGTGTGTGACCGAAGTAGCATTAAGAACGAAACCCTTGACGAGGGTTTACACATAGTTGACCATACCCTTTCTATTCAACGGCCGTTGTGAACAACCAAAAGCGTAAGTAACAACAAAGACAAATTACAGACAACCACAACTACAGACAAGTTACAGTACACCGTGACCATTGATCATTCGGGATAATACGCCAAGGACTTGAGGAGTCAGGCCTACCGAGAATTGTCTCTCTGTGGAAAAAGGAACCGGAGAACCCACGTACTCAAGCCGTATCACCAACCTGTAACCAACAAACACAAAGACAAAGAAACGTGCGTGACAAGACAAAAACAACCTGGATAAACGAAAACGATGCAGGCTGAGAGAAGTACCGTAGTTACCTGAGCAAGCAGAGTTGAATTTGGGCCATAGCATCGTCACGTACTGAGTTGCAGAGTTGGAGACCAAAGGAGCAGCACGGGTAAGCAACAGTAACAGAAGTCGGATAGATTGAAGCAGGGACGGAAAATGTTACCTGTTCGAGCCAATGAGTGACCGCCAGAGTACCCCTGTGTTCAGAGCAGTCACCAAATTCGTGAAATGAAAACCAAAGGTAGCGGAAAATATAAGATTAGATAATCAGACTTGAGCTGTAGAAAGAACAAGAATTCGAGAGAAAACCCCTGATAGAACTACATTCACAGATCCACATACAGTCGAACAAGAATTTGAGAGCAAACCCCTGACAGAACAAACGTTCACAGACCACATACAGTTGGAAATGCAACAGCCATGAACTTACCAGGTGGAATAAACTCGAATCAACACCATAGAGCCGAGAAACACCAAAATACCAAGCAAAAATTTCCATAAGTTCACGGCCAAGTCGAACGGAGTAGCATTCGTGTACAGCCACAACCAGAGACATACCAGGAATCACCATAATCAACGAAACAACGGTTACTCAGTACAAACGTAGAAACCCTCGCCAGACATTTCCAGAGGAAGAATAATCCAGAATAACCAAAGAACTGATTGATTGGCACAAAGAGCGAGTCGGGAACCAAGACCGAGGCGTTAGGGTGGTCAATTAATACAGCATTAAACTCACAACAACAACGCATAGCAAAATATCCACGGACAATCTCCACACTGGCATCACAAACCAACGTTTGTGGACACGTCACAACCTACGGACGTGTGGGACAGCGGGCCCTTTGGGTTGGGTTACACCAGAGTGGTATTAGAGCATTGTTGAGTAGATTGAGAATATGGAAGTAAGGCGACGAGGACGAGGCCGAGGTGCTTGTAGATTGGTAGATGAAGTGTTACAAGAGGAATTCAGAATTCTTACTGCTTGTTTGGAAGCAGTAGAGGTAGGTAGACAGAGAGATCCAGAAATGGGAAATGTCAACGAAGAGGAAGTAGAAGTGGCAGTAGATGGACCTGAAGGTGAATCCGCAGAGGTGAAATTACTGAAGTCTGTTTTACTAGCAAACAACAGACCTAAACCAGAACTCCCGATGTACGATGACAACCTGTCTATCGATGTTTTGTTGGATTGGATTAGCGAGATGGACAAGTATTTTGAGTGCGAGGAAGTTAGCGAAGACCATAGAGTCAAATTCGCAGTGACGAAGCTGAAGGGGCACGTAGCCCTATGGTGGGATAGCGTCTAGAATGAGAGGAAGAGGTTAAGTAAAGCGCTGATTAAAACTTGGTCAAGAATGGTGGCCAAGTTGAAGGGCAGATTTTTGCCAAGGGACTATCAAATTGCATTACATAGGCAGGTACATAATTTGAGACAGAGAGGATTGACTGTAAAGGAGTACATGGAGGAGTTCTATCGAGTGAATTTGTGAGCTGGATATATAGAAGATACCGCAGAAAGGACAGTCAGGTATGTTAATGGGCTGAGAATGGAAATTCTAGATGAAGTAAGTATTTTGTCTCCGAATAATACCGAGGAGGCATACCAGAGCGCGATAAAGGCAGAGGAAAAAATTGCCAGAAGGCAGAATGCCCGGGGAGGACGAGGATCCAGCAGAGGGAAAAGCCAGTCCTATGGCAAGGCCGGACTGTTAGCAGCAGTGAGGAAGCCAGCAGTTCGAAAATTTCAGGAACAACAGAGAGAGGAGATAGTATGAGAGGTGGCAGATTGTCCCAGCATGGCAGAGGAAATGGCCGAGGAAGAGGGGCTGGTTATCAGTGTTATAGATGCCACAAGTGGGGGCATCGCTCGTTTGAGTGTCCAAAAGCAGATTCAGCTGGACAGCGGGGTGCGTACATGGCACAACCGGAGGAAACAACAACACTCCCTCAAGAGGCGAAGAATACCCTAGAGACGAGAGAAGCTTTGGTGCTACATAAGGTGCTATTGAAACCAGTGGATGAGAATACCAAACAGACACAGTGGAAAGCTCTGTTCGGGACGATTTGCAAATCACGGGGTAAGTGTTGTAGAATGATAATTGACAGTGGAAGTACCGACAATTTAGTATCCACGGAAATGGTGGAAAAACTGGGGTTGAAATGCTTAAAGCATCCTAATCCGTATAGAGTTTCGTGGCTACAAAAGGGCCACCAATTGCTGGTGGACGAGAAAAGCGATGTTGAGTTTCAGATAGGCAGATATAAGGACAAGATTGTTTGCGACATCATGCTGATGGATGTATGTCACATATTGCTGGGCAGGCCTTGGCAATATGATAGGAAGGTGACACACGGCGGAGTCGTGAATTGTTATAAATTTGAGAAAGACGGGGTTAGGCATACCCTTGTGCCTATCAAAGAAGAGAAAGGAGCAGCTGAGACAAGTGAAACCAAAGCATTGCTAGTGAGTGGAAAGCAGTTTTTAAAACAGGTAGAGGACAGTGAAATGGGTTATGCGGTGGTTAAGAAAACAAGGACAGTTCTGTTACATACTGAAATATCAGACTTGCCCATAGAGATACAGCGAATGTTGGAAGAGTTTACAGACATAGTTGTAGATAACTTGCTAGACAAGTTGCCCCCCAAGTGGAGTATTAATCACCACATCGATTTCATACCCAGAGCCACCTTGCCAAATAAAGCAGCCTACAGAATGAGCCCCAAGGATAATGAAGAAATCAGGAAATAGGTGCAAGAACTGTTGGACAAAGGTTTAATAAGGGAGAGCTTGAGCCCTTACACTGTTCCAACAGTCCTTGCTCCCAAGAAGGGAGGGGAATGGCAGATGTGCACCAACTCAAGAGACATTAATAAAATCACCATCCGGTACAGATTTTTGTTACCGTGAATGGATGATATGATGGACTGTTTAAGTGGGGTAGCTTATTTCTCCAAAATAGATTTGAAAAGCGGGTATCATCAAATTTAGATACGGGAGGGGGACGAGTGTAAGACGGCCTTTAAGACAAATGAGGGGCTGTATGAATGGCTGGTCATGCCATTTGGGCTGAGTATTCGCCCAACACATTCATGAGACTAATGAATGAGATGCTGAAGGAATATATTGGGAAGTTTGTGATAGTTTGTTTGGATGACATCCTTATTTTCAACAGAACGAAAGAAGAACACCTTTGACATGTGCGTAAGGTGTTGGAGAAATTACAGCGAAACAAACTACTGATAAACTTGAAGAAATGTACTTTTCTGCAGAAGGAATTAATTTATTTGGGGTTTGTGATAGCAGAAAATGAACTGAAGATGGATCCGGAGAAGGTAGCAGTGATAGTAAATTGGTCGTCTCCAAAAAATTTATTTGAGGTACGTAGTTTCCACGGATTGGCAAGTTTTTATAGGAATTTTATTAAGAACTTCAACGAAATTTGTGCACCCATGCTGGATACCATCAAAAAGGCCAGCCAGCCTTTTCAGTGGACAGAAGCAGCGGAGAAACGTTTTTAGTTGTTAAAGAGAAAGATTACTGAGGGGCCGATCCTAAGGCTACCAGATTTCTAGAAATTGTTTCAGGTACGTTGTGACGCCAGTGGGACAACAATCGGGGCTGTACTCAGTCAGGAGGACAAGCCCGTGGCATTCTTCAGCGAGAAGTTGAATGAGAGTAGGCATAAATACTCATCGTATGATAAAGAGTTTTATGCAGTTGTATAGGCCTTAAGGCACTGGAGGCATTATTTATTGGGGAATGAGTTCGTGCTGCTTTCGGATAATTCTGCACTACAATATGTAATGCAACAACACAAATTTAACCACAAAAATGCCAAATGGGTAGAGTATTTACAGAGTTTTAATTTCATACTGAAGCACATTAGTGGGCAAGCAAATAAGGTGGCTGATGCGTTGAGTAAAAAGGCTTTACTTTTGCAGGAAAGTGTTGTACAGGTGCTGGGTTTTGAGCACTTACGGGACATTTACCAGACGGATACATATTTCAGAGAAGCCTATGAGGCGTGCCAGAACCCTTTGATAAGGGGTAACAGTCCTTGGTTGGACTATAATATACAGGAAAAGTTGATGTTTAAAGGAGGACAACTATGCATACCCAACTGTTCAATGAGGGAGAATATTATTCGCAAGAAACATAGTGGAGGTTTGGCCAGACACTTCGGCATGGATAAGACCCTAGAAAAACTTAGTCATTTCTATTTTTGGCCTAGAATGCGATTAGACATACAACGTTTTGTGACTAAATGTAAAGTGTGCCAATAGGCGAAGGGGCACAGCCAGAACACAAGACTGTATGCATCGTTACTTGTCCCAAGCAGGCCGTGGGTTTCGGTCAGTCTGGATTTTTTTTTAGGTCTACCAAAGACATAGAGACGATATGATTCAGTAATGGTAGTGGTTGACAGGTTCTCAAAAATGGCACATTTTATACCTTGCCGAAAAACAAGTGACGCCACCCACGTGGCCCATTTGTTTTTCAATGAAATTGTCAGGTTACATGGATTGCCCAAAACTATCCTTTGAGAGAGGGACATGAAATTCACGGGACATTTTTGGTGTACCTTATGGAAAAAAATGAACACACACCTAAGCTACAGTTCCGCATAACACCCCCAAACCGATGGGCAGATGGAAGTTGTGAACAGGAGTTTGGGAAACCTGTTACGCAGCCTAGTCGGGGAAAATTCACGGATGTGGGACTGGGTGCTAGCGCAAACAGAGTTCGCTTACAACAACTCGCATAACTGTAGCACAGGTTTTAGTCCTTTTTAGATCCTGTATGGCATGCACCCTCGCGGAGTGCATGAGCTTCGGGATCTTGGCTTACAGGAACGACGGAGTGCGGACAGAGAGGATTTTGCTAACGCAATGAGAGACTTGCACAAACAGGTGAAAACAAAATTACAGGAGAGCATCTTAAAATGCAAACAACATGCAAATTTAAAGAGGAGGGAAGTTTAGTTTGAAGTGGGGGACGAAGTCCTCGCACACCTACGCAAGGAATGCTTCCCTAAGGTTACATACAATAAACTGAAGTATAAAAAGATAGGGCCTTGTAAAATCCTGGGGAAGTTTTCAGCTAATGCCTACGAGATACAATTGCCACCCAGAATAGGCATTTCACCTATCTTTAACGTAGCAGACCTGTTCCTGTACACGGATGACCCCACGGAGGAAAAAGAACATGGACCCGCACAATCCACACGAAATACCCAGGAAGATGGAGAAACTTGGAAGAGACAGATGCCTTATGTTCAACCTCCTGAGATCAAAAGCATCCTCGAAACTCAGGTGGTTAGACGAACTCGACGGAAGAACTACTTATGGTACTTGGTCAAGTGGAAGAACCATCCGATTGAGGACAGTTCGTGGCTTGACGCCAGACAGATTGCATAAACAGGAACTTCGGTCGAGAAGCTCATGGGCCGGAGCCATGATCTCCTTTTATCCTGGGAGCCTGATGCAGGAGCATCTAGCTCGCCATAACCGGGCGAAGTCTCAACCAGGTTTGAAAGTTATTGATCATATGGATTATTTTATTTCTACGTATTCATGAGATAGTTTTTTTTAATTTGTTTTTTTTGATAGAGTCGGTATGTTAAGTCACAGTTAGTTAGAAAGCTAGAATTACTGTAGTTCGAACACTAGTTAGGAAATAGTTTGTTAAATTAAGGGAGAAATGACAAACTGCTCATATAAATCTTGTAATATCAGATAAATATGGTTATCAACGATAACAAGATTTTTTTTAACTGAATCCTATGGAAGTTTTGATTAACTGCAAATCAACTGAAATAGAAGGGCATAAAAGCCGAAATGTAATAGAGGGAAAGAGTTTAGCAAATTCAGAAGAAGAGAAATAAAAAAAAATACAAATATAGATCTCTCAGACCATTGTCCATCTGCAAATGTTTTCATTGTTCATTCCTATAGTAGTCTTTTTACAGTTTGATAAAAGACAAATTGAGAATGCATACGTAAATTAATTGTTCTATTTCTAGAAACAAACACATAACTCGTCTCCAACCTGGGCGGATTTTTGCACACAATAAAGTGAAGAATTGAAAGGAAAGAATAGTCGAAGTACAGAACAAAACAACCAAACACAGAAGGCGACCAAAGAACAGAGGTATTTCCATTACACATCTTTGTATTTCATTGAAAAATCGAAATCGATTGCCAAACAAATTATATCATTTATTGTCAAACATAATATATATGTACACCATGGGTTTTGTTCCCATAAGTTAAACAAACCTAGTGTGTGACCGAAGTAGCATTAAGAATGAAACCCTTGACGAGGGTTTACACATAGTCGACCATACCCTTTATATTCAACGACCATTGTGAACAACCAAAAGCGTAAGTAACAATAAAGACAAACTACAGACAACCACAACTACAGACAAGTTACAGTACACCGTGACCATTGATCATTCGGGATAATATGCCAAGGACTTGAGGAGTCAGGCCTACCGAGAATTGTCTCTCTGTGGAAAAAGGAACCGGAGAACCCGCGTACTCAGCCGTATCACCAACCTGTAACCAACAACCACAAAGACTAAGAAATGTGTGTGACAAGAGAGAAACAACCTGGATAAATGAAAATGATGTAGGCTGAGAGAAGTACCGTAGTTACCTGAGCAAGCAGAGTTGAATTTGGGCCATAGCAACGTCACGTACTGGAGACCAAAGGAGCAATGCGGGGAAGCAACAGTAACAAAAGTCGGATAGATTGAAGCAGGGAAGGAAAACGTTACCTGTTCGAGCCAACAAGCGACCGCCAGAGTACCCCTGTGTTCAAAGCAATCACCAAATTCATGAAATGAAAACCAAAGGTAGCGGAAAATATAAGTTTAGATAATCAGACTTGAGTTGTAGAAAGAACAAGAATTCGAGAGCAAACGCCTGACAGAACAACATTCACAGATCCACATACAGTTGAACAAGAATTCGAGAGCAAACCCCTGACAGAACAAACGTTCACAGACCACATACAGTTGGAAATGCAATAGCCAGGAACTTACCAGGTGGAATAAACCCGAATCAACACCATAGAGCCGAGCAACACCAAAATACCAAGCGAAAATTTCCATAAGTTCACGGCCAAGTCGAACGGAGTAGCATTCGTGTACAGCCACAACTAGAGACATACCAGGAATCACCATAATCAACGAGACAGCGGTTACTCGGTACAAACCCAGAAACCCTCGCCAGACATTTCCAGAGGAAGAACAATCCAGAATAACCAAAGAACCGATTGATTGGCACAAAGAATGAGTCGGGAACCAGGACCAAGGCATTAGGGTGGTCAATTAATACAGCATTAAACTCACAACTACAACCCACAACAAAATATCCACGAACAATGTCCACACAGGCATCACAAACCAACGTTTGTGGACACGTCACAACCTACGGACGTGTGGGACAGCGGGCCCTTTGGGCTGGGAGAAGGTGATTTGATGTTATGGAATAGGTATCATTCCCACTCATACCACTTACTTTGCACTCATACTTAGGCTTCACAAGGAAGAAATTTGTGTTGACCACAATGATGAGTAGGCCTCTCAGCTATTTAACAAAGTAGGGAAACCATGGAGGATTTTTCATAATTAATGAATCTAGAAATCCTGATCTCCCAAGGAATGGAGGTTACCAAGGAAATTGATGTAATGACAACTTTGCCAGAAGGGATAGAATGCATGTAGAATGTTCCCAAACATAGGGATGGACGATGGAAGTAATCCCATAAGAATGATCAATATTACCACAATCAAGTCTAACTCTAAGTAACCTGAGCATGCCATATAATTGTTTCAAATTGATTCTTAAAATGAATCCATTTAAGTTATTATTGAAACCAAAGAATATCACTCATATTGTCAAATTTCTATGACATGGATGGAATGATGTATCTATCCAGATGGTGAAGATTGGCTTCAGTTGCAAAATTAGCAAGAGAACCCGAAAGGCCTAAACTCTTCTTGGTGGCATCACATGTCAAGGGTTAAATATCATGAGGGACTGATTTTACAAATAAGGGAATTGAAGTGTTGTGGATGATTGTGAAATTGGGACATGATTGATATTACTAGAAAAATACACTCAAGAAAATGTTATTCTAAGGGGACATGAATATAATAACATAAACTGAAGATGATGCATGGATTAATGATTCAAAATGTATGAGGAGGAACTAGTGCCCATTCATAAGATGGCCAGATACCGAGCATGTAACATAGTAAGGATGGTAAAGGAAAAATAGAAAATGTGGTAAGTAAGTTGCAATGCTAGTTTCATACAAACTCTTGGGAAGAGGGGATTCAATCATCCAGCCATCGAGGTATGGCACTCATTTCATGCACGAATTGAAGTTGGGCATGATGGAGAACCAAAAGATGGCCTTGTTCGAGAACCTTGAAACACTACAGCCGAACCCAAAGACTGTGTCAGATCTAAGGGATGTTGGGTTAATTATTGTTATGGTTGTTCCTATTCGTAATTTTCCCATTCTAATCTGTATTTGTTTGAATATTTACACACCTTTATGCCAATTCTAAATTGAGAAAGAGTGGCTATCACAAAAATGTGTAGACCATAAATAATGGTTATTGTCGAAGGCTGAGAGCCAAGGAAAATTTAGTTACAGTTCGAAATACATGGTTCCGAGCAACAGAAATTCCTTGTTCATTCCGCAATGGAGCATTGGAGACTAGGGGGATAGCCCAAGGGCCGAATTGATTGTGTTGGAGGAACCAATATTACATTTTAGTGATTTCTTTGAAACAAACAATATTTATAATTGTATAGGAAAATAGGGAATGAATGAATCTGCTGTTTGAAGAAGTCAAGAAACACAGAGACAAGTTGCCCAGTCGATACGATAAAGGATAATCTTACTTTACAAAGGGATGGTATCGAGAACCACCACATTTGGTATATGAACACTCCAAACACTCACGGGACGAAAAAAATATGTTTAGATTTTCCCTCGGATTGAAGGAGCTTCAAAACAGATATTTGATAAATCCCAAGGCACTTGTCTATGTTATACCTTAGGTTCATAACGTGAAGGTAGAATTATATCTCTGTTCTATCCTCACCGTCTCAAAAAATGACAACAATGCACATCTAAAATCAAGAATATGTCTATATGAGAGATGTTACAAGTTCAAAAAATGGATCTCAAACGTTATCCTGCATTAGGCTGCTACTGGAAAGGAACCCCCAGGAAATGATTCCCGTAGAAATGACATCCATAGATGGGCATTATGAAATGAATATCACACGCCCAACACCATTTCTAGATATTCCACTAGTTCTCGGATGACAAACAGAGATTAGTAGGGCGATTTTTGTTATCATGCACAAAAGAAGGTTATTTTATGATGGGATTCATTCATGTCATTCACATTGAAACCAATATATCAAGTGATCTAATGCATGATAAAGTGGATCATAGAAGTTGATATTTTCTAGCCTTTACTTCTACATTAAGGTTAACACTGGAGAAAACTAGAAAGTCTATACTTACTCGATACAAATATACTCAGCATAGCAATCATTAAGTACTTGAAGATTCGTCATCATGACTATCAACATCTTTATCAAAGTACAAAGTAAGTGGGGAAAGAGAACGTGATAAGTTATGATCTAAAGTTGAGGAGGTTCCTTTCTGAGAGGAAAATGGAGGATTCCTCTTTTGCATTCTGCCAACTTCATTACAAAATTAATACAACATGTTTTTGAAGTCCCTTACAATCAAAACAATACGAAAGGGATGTGCTTCCTCCTTTGCTACATCACCATGAAAATACTTGGTGATTTCCTTCACATAAGAGAAGACTCTTGCTTCTTCGCCTTATATCTTCTCGATCTCCTCTTCAGCCTGCTGCAAAAATGATCCCATAGAATGGTAAAAGATACCTTCTAGCACATCCTTACTTGCTATTCCATCCCTTTTCTAGCAAGTAAACTCCATTTGCAAAAATGACTTCACCTTTGCAAGCCTTCTAACAAGTTTTGACGCAAACTAACCAAAGCACGTGAGTCTATTGCAACTGTCGTTTTTACATTCCGTAAATCAACGCTCAAGTTTTCAAGAACCTGTAAACCAAGTGTTCTATAGTAGTCTTCTCTATCCTTAGAACTCTCATTTTCACCGCCACTTCTAGATATAATCTTTACCATCTACCACACCGGAAGTAATGCTAGAGATGGACTAAGGACCAGCATATGCGGCATGTGTTCTAAAATAGTCTTATCTATCCTCAGAACTCTCATTTTCACCACTTATATGATAAGTTAGACCATCTACAACATTGGGAGTAGTAGTAGAGCCACATTGTTAAGAAGCACGTGCAACACGCAAATATTTTCTACAATCTCTTGAACAACAAAATGTAACAAGGCCACATAGCTAGCGTTTCTCTACAACTTGGTCGAATTATTGAATTCTAAAATGCATGAACTAACTATTGTATTTGAACAAGGGCTACTTTGTAGATATTCTTTCTTATTTTAAGTATCTCTTAAATTAGAGGTCCATGTCACAATGCACATGTTATAAATGTCGACTATGGCCAACCTAATTTTAAATATTAAATTATTTTGTTTATAGGTAGGGGCCTAATAATGTGAAAGTGTTTATAGACAACGTTATAATATCAAATAATAGATATTAAATATTTTAACTTAAATTTTAGTAAATTAAGCATTAGTTATACATGGTTTAGGATAATATGTATTTTGGCTGATTTGTACATAAACAGAATAATATCATTAGATATTGATAATATTATAATATTATTATCTCCATAAGCTATTATACAGTTTAAGTATAGAATCATCTGTGAATTTTTAGTACGCGTTATCCTTAGTGATGTATACTCCATTACTCCATTATGCCTGCCTCTATCAGGGATTATGAATTTTTGATAAAAAATGTTAAATAATTTTCAACGTAACAAAATAAAAGTTTAAAACGACTCCAATAACATCACTAAACATTTTTTTAATAATAATTAAACTAAACTCTTACTCATGGAGACACATGATTCAATTAATAAATTATCCATATTTAACTCACATGCAATAATAATATTTATTATATGTCTCACATAGGTTTTACAAAAAATACATATTTAATGGACATGACAAGTCTCATTATAATAACAATGATACCAAGTGAGTTGTCGTGTTGCTGCACATGTCTCAACTCAAGGGTTTATTATCTATTATAAATATATATAAATTTTTAAAAGTTTAAATATTGATGGACATGACAAGTATTTCATTAAAATAATGACACTGAGTGTTTTTCTTTGTTGATGCACATGTTTGATCAGTAGTCTAACTAGCTGGAGGAATTGCCCAGTAGGTTATGGAAATTCCTGTCATATTTAAATGGAAATTCCTGTCATATTTAAATGAAATCGGGCAAGGATTTTTGTAAATCCAAGTTATAGTTGCTAAACTTCAAAATTTTAGGTGTCCTAGACATTTTTCATGGTGTTGAATCCATTTCCACGATCAAAAATAGGATTCAAACATTATCTCTATAAAAAAAATATAATTTTTTTTTACCTGGATTCCTCTACCTCTTTATACCACTCCCATGTTTGAAGATTAAAATGCAATCCACTTGTCATTACCTAAGGTGTTGAATTCTATTAGAAATGTGCTTTTAATACCTTGATAATAAATATGCTTTTTATTAAGAATGTTTAAGAAAGATTAAAATATTAATAGTGAAGTACTTTGATGGGAAATTGTACAATATTAATTAATAGTGAAGTAGATCTGTCATTATTACATAATAAGAGGTGAAAGAATTAAACCAATAATATTTTAGATAAATGAATTTAAATATGGTTTAAAAATAATAAATTTTAATTTATAATATTAAACTTTCGAAAAATTTCATAAATTTAGACCGCTTACATTAATTTTTTTTAATACCTTATTACCCTGCTGCTACAGGGAATAATAAAGATGTCTTCCCATCTATACCTTTGACCTCTAATAATTTGAGAAAGGTGTTAAGCTTACAAGGTCGAGCTCCCCCACGAAAGGTACCAACATTCATGCGATTACCTGTTTTCAGAATAGGTTCTAGCAACATTAGGAACATTCGACTTCTCTTCAGTTCTTTACATGCTGCCTGTATCTCGTATGATTCGCTAATATAGCTAATTTCCTCTCTGAATTTTTCTCTGTACCAAATTGCATCAATCGTTTAAAGGCAAGGTGAATATCCAACAATGCCTTAACAAACTGCTCTGTTGGACCAAGATTTGAAATGTCACGGTTATAATCTTTCAATTTATTTTCTTCCTCCTCGGTTGGTGCCATATTTAGAAGTGTCTCCAGAAGTGGAGGACTTAAGCCTTCACCTGTACTCCACGCACAGGAACAATTTCAACAATTAAGAAAAGTTCACTAACCCGTACCAGAATAACTGCGAAGCCTTCGTGCTTAGTGGAATTAAGCCAAATAGATAACACTCCAAGTAACTTTCTTTGTTTACATAGCATAAACTACTTGGAATCACCGTGCAATGAGAAACGTACAATGATGATGGAAATATGACAAGAGAAACAAAGAGAAAAAATGATAAGACAACAGTATCAGAAAAAAGTCGTTAGAATGTAAAATTCCAGGCATACGCTTATTATGTCATTTGTACGATAACAATTATATATTTAAAACTTACTCTAGGGAAAGAAAAACTATAAGAATAAATAATAATCCCACACCTTGATAGTAAACACAACTGAAAACCTAAGACGCTTAAAAACCAACTCTGGAGCATTGGTAGGGAAAACACACAACAACAAAAATCTGAGATGAGATAAACAATTACATGGATTCCAATATCACTAGCAAGCAACGTCGTAAATAGATGTAAAATACTAATAGAATTATGAGTATTAAAATTACTAGTAGCCTTGTCTTCATCAGCAGTACAAGGTCTGGCTGTACGTAGAACTTGATTTTCATACATAAGAATATGAATACCATCTCCCACTCATTACAATGTACTAGAAGATATATTGCATCTAAGAGACAAAGATCCAATGGAAGGGGGACGAGTCGAGGGAGTAGCATATCAATACATGCTACTACAGGAAATTGCATCTGTCAGGGGAACAAATGCATTTGGATTAATGTTGATCATGCTTTATTGTGTCTCCTTAGAAGGACATATATGTTGTAGTGGGCCACTTCCACCAACCTCGCACAATGCGTGGATATTCATGAAAGATATGTTAATTCTATAACTCTCGATTTGATTTAATATTCCCGCTAATATTTATAGTATATACTCAATAAATTAATTTGCGGCATTGCTGAATAAAAAATACACTGATATTATATTTTAAGAATTAAAAGTGGCAGCAAAAACACAAGTAAATCAATCACATGTACAAGAGAAATTTTACTCTCCAAATATTTCCTTCATTAATATTCCTAGGTCAATTAAGGCCCTCTCAACTGGGAAAATGGCCTAAGGAAAAATACAGAAACCTATATAGCAAAATAGAACCTGGAAATCTCACCCTCTTAGAAATTTTGGGTTCCTAGAAAAATTAGCTTCTCTAACCCCTCTCTCCTAGCCCTATTCTGTGCACTAAAATAATACCTTGCCATCCCCAACATAGTAGTTCTACCAATCAATTGGACTTAATATGCCCTTGTCCCGCATAGAATCAAGATCTGCACCCAAATCGTCTAATCCCACAAAATGAGGAAACTTTGAATGAATCTGAATCCAAATATTAGGATCTACAAACAGCTTTCTAAAAGATTTATTGAATCCTTGTGAGAATTTAGGGCATTTATTTGTCTTATAAAATATAACTATCTTAGGTTTTTATTAATGTAAGTAGGTGATGTTCTTGTCAATACAATAAATATTTTTTTTTATTATTGTAATAATGACTTACTAAAGCACGGGTTTCATGCTTGGGTCATCATTATATTAGTAAAATTCCCCATTGTGGACTCCTAGGATTAATATTGAGTTTATAGAGTCATTGTACATCAAAGAGACCCTTCTTGGGCTTTTGAATCATGTTAAAAGGTTTTGTATCAAGTCAAATATGAATTATGTACCCTCTACATCCAATTAGCCTAAGGACCCTAATTCGAGCCACAGGAAGCCTTTATATACAAGGTCGAAGTCATTTGGAACATCAAATCTCAAGCAAGCTCGATATCTCAAGAAGAGCCAGAGAAGTGCAAATTTTGTTGCGAGAAGGTCGAAAGAAGTGCGAGTTTGGGGAATTCTATAAAGAGGAAGAAAATCAATATTTTGGTGCCTCTCTCTCTCTCTCTGTTTCATGGTCTGGATGGGAGATCGAGGTCTCCTAAGATTTCACTATCTGCTTATGTCATTTTCTTGAAACTATATAATAGTTATGTTTTATGTCTGCTAAAGAGATGTGTATTAGGCTAATGGGTTTTTTGGACTTATCACATACCACTTTTTTCAGTTTAGCTAGCACTTATGCCACATCCTAGTTTTTTGTATAATATGCAATACATATCTATTTATATTAACTGGTAAATGAATCATTTTATCAAAGAAAAATAGGTCTTTTTTTGGATGATGTTAACTTTCACGTGTCATTAAAATTGATTGACAAAAATATATGTATATACAAATAGAATGTATTTCTATAAATAGAATATCTAGGAAAATTATGTAAATGATGCAACATTGAGTATGGATCACTATTTATTGTGAAATGAAGTGCAATTTAAATTCTGCCCCAATTCATAAGTTGTTATATTAAGGATTTTTGTGGACAATTCAATCATCATTTTCTATATTAAAATCTATATTCTTCTAGACCCATCATCTCTTGACATCTACATTATATACTTAGCATGGTTTTCATGTTGGGTTTGCATCTGCAATGCTTCTTGTGTTTCTATTTCCTAATTGCAATTGGGTCTTTCTCAACTTCTATGTAGTGATAACAATTGCTTTCATAGTCCCATTGTATATTCACATTGGATGCACTTTTAGGTACAACTTTGTGGTCACTTGTTGGATATATAATATCAGATCTAAGTCTCTCATGACCCTATATATAAAGCATTCTGTTGGGTGTAAAATGCGGATGCAAATTAGAGTTTAATTTAATGTCAACCCGGGAAGGTAAACTTAGAAGTTCCTATTTAAAATATATAGATCTAGAAAGATTTCTAATTTGTTGGAGATCTTATGGTTCCTTTACAAGAACACATGGATTTTAAGATTTCTTCTAACAATTAGAATATCTAACAAGAATCTAATTCATTTATGTAATATATGAGGAAAGAGGCTCCTAACTTAGGAGACCCAGGTTGTCCTTCCTTACAATACTACTTTCATGAAGATAAATCTAAGAGCACTAATTAACAATGGCTTATGATGTAGAAGATGTAAAAGAAGAGGCTCCTAACTAAGGAGGTCCAAATTGTCCTTCTTCACAAACCTACTATATCACAATCACCATTGCTTCAAACCAGAAATTAATAAAAACATAAATTAAATTATACCTAACATAAGCATGCAAGTGAGGCCATGGGGGCCCTCCATAACTCCACAAGCATACCACTTCAAAGGGAACTCAAATGTAGAAGCAACAAAATCAAAGTATGAGTCTTCATTTCAAAATCTCCATCATAATGTACAAACCAACTTCCTAAGATTACAAATGAAGATTCCAAGATTACAAATGAAGGAGATTGTACTCCTATTTATACAATGGAATGGGATAACAAACTCATAATGATGATCCACTAATCTCTCTTTTAGTTCCATACATCTTTCAACCATCTAGACACATAACCCCCTTTTGTCCTTGATCGTCTCCATGAGATTATCATCTTCTCCATGAGGTTTATCTTCTCAAATTCGAATTTTATCCTTCAAGGCCACATAAAGGTGTCTTGGAAGCTTCCTTGGAACCTACACATGTCACAAAAACAACCCACTTTCCATATATAAAGTAAAATATATTATTTTTTAATATTTAATCAAGAATTTCTCTCAAAAATGCTTAAAAATAAATAATATTTGGAAAATATAAATGAGACCCATTAATGGTGAATAGTAGAGAAAATGGAGTGACAAGGTGGTGAATAGTGAGAGATATAATGGAAGCATAGGTGAAAAATGTATGGTAGTGAGTGATATTTGTATGACATTTTGAAGCCCAACATACTCCCCAACTGAAGCTCTTGCATGTCCTCATGCAAGCTACTACAATGACTTATTTGATTTGATTCTTAGATGAGCTTCCTTTTACAAGATGTTTGGTTCTTGTGTAACAAACATATTTCAATCATGGACTTCCTTTTAACTTTGCACATCTTTGGATAACTTTTATTTGTTTGCAAAGCATTTACATATTTTAATGATTGGTTCTTGTGTTACAATCATTATTTACTTTGTTGAGATCTTTTTTTAATGATTGGTTCCTGTGTTTACAATCATTATTAACTTTGTTGAGATCGCTTTTTAATGATTGGTTCTTGTGTTTACAATCATTTTGTTGAGATCAATCAATTTAAGAAGTCATTTAATATGCTCATCATTTTGTAGTATTTTTTATTGTGGGGAGACTATGTGGGTTAAGATGTAATATGAATGAGAAAAAAAAATGAAGTGTGAAATTCCCCCCTCCCCAACTGATGGTTTTTGGCAATTTTTAATGAGAAAGGGACTAGTAAAATAGTGGAATATTTTCCAAATATCATCATTTTAGCATCTAAAAAGAATTTCAAGATTAAAGGTTAGAAAACATCATACCTTACTTACCTACAGAAGTAGATGAATCATGCATGTTCAGATGCTACAATTCTAATTTGAAGCTTCTTCTTCATGTTGTGGATGAAAGATGGATCTGTATTGTCATATTGGCTGCTAGATCCTCTGCTACTAGATGATGAATCTGAGGAGTTTGCTGAACATGGCTGAAAGTCGTATCTACTGTTGGATCCTCTGCCGCTGGATGATGAGTCTGATGAGTCTGCTGAATATGGCTGAAAATCTATAAGGCTTGGAAGGTATACGAAATATATATAAGTTACATTTCCCCCCAACCTTATTTATTGACTTGTCCTCTTGCCATGACAAACTAAAAAACAATGAAAGGAAATCGTCTTCATCTGCTACAAAATTTGGGTCTTCAAGTCTTCAACACTCGATGGTACAAATCTTTCCATGTGAATAAATGTGTCGATGTCGAACATGGAAAAAAGTCATTGGATTACTGACCATTGATGAATGTCGTTAACCAATGCAAGGCAAACTCACCATTAATGTCAATGAGTGCCAAGGTACCTAAGTACATCTTGCGAAGTGCGAATAGATGAGCCGATGTCGAGCCACTTGCAAGATCCAACGATCAAGGGACATTGGTGTATTCCCATGATTGCTGGTGAGAGAGCTTGTTATTAAGGCATACAAGCCTCAAGGTACTAATAATGACTCTAGTCTTTATCCCAGATAAGGTACTGAAGTCGATGGGTCAAGACTTGTTAGAAGGGAGGCCTTAAGGAATCCTCCATCATCTAACACGAGTATGAAATAATGATTTTGAAGGACCAAAGATGGAAAATTTGCATTGAAGCAGGGTTTATTTGGAAGAAAAGGAAAATGGGATGACTCAGCTTTGTAAGGGTGCTGAATGACTTCATTCATGGGCTATAGGTTAGTGAAAGAGACAGGAAAATGACTGTGAAGGAAAATGGAATGGAAAATTTATCAAGGTTTTATTTGAAAACATGGAAAGGAAAATGGAATGGAAAAGAAGTAGAAATATAATGGCAAATGTAAAGGGAAACGAGGTGAATGTTTATTAACTGAAGAAGCATTCTGGCATCTGAAAGGTTTGCATTGAGGAATCATTGGGATTTACAATTTTACAAAGCAGAGAAAATACTGGTTGTAATGAATATGGACTTATTCATATGATTCATCATAAAATTGATCTGTTGGAAGTCCAATTGTCGCAAATTAGACTCCTTGAATGATCATCTGATTAATGCAAACCTGCAAAAACTTGGCATTCACAAAACATAAATATATCCAAGCAAAACTGATTAATTTCTACTTGGTTTTTTATGCAAAAATTAAACACCAATGGAACAGATTTAAATAAAATCAAATGCATAAGTTAACCCAATTCCATGATTTTTTACAAATCCATTTTCAAATATGAAATGAGTATAGTTAACTCCCTTCTTATGTAACTTTTGTAAATAAAATTCAATTTTGTTGCAATTATGCAAATCCCGAACATAGTCGAATTTCACATGTCGTCCTTGATTTGCGTCAAGGATATCAAATTTCACATGTCATCCTTGATCTTGTATTTGACAAAATCTGCATCATTGCAAGATGTTTAATACAGATGCATCAAATAAAAATAAAAATAAATTCAAAATGAAAACTAATTGTTACTCCTTGTCGAAAGTTTCAACATGTTGTGATTTTCTGTGCTTTGCCCATATTCCATAACATCATTAACCCACAATGTTACACATGAACAAATATCAAATGCTTGAATGGAGCGCACATACAAAGTCAATGCATATGCATAAGAACATATGAACCAATTTTAATATGTGAACCATTGTACGAAAGTAATTGTAAAAACAAAATTTCAACCTGCAATAAAGTGACCATGAAAGAAGTTACCAATGGTATCACGTCATTTTCAACCTTCAAAGACTTGTCAACGCACCAAATGCATAAGCATATCATGTCAGAGAGAGTTTGTGCAGTAGAAAAATGAGTCAATGCATTGAAGGATGTGGCAGTGAATGTGCAATATTGGTCGATGTTGTGTTGCCATGTGGTGGCAAAATTGTTGCTTATTTAATGTTGTGTCAAAATTGAAGAATAATTAACAAATACCAATCCCTACAAGATTTGAACTCATGACCTCCATTATGAAATTTGAATGACTTACCAATAAATCACAAGTCACATTTATGAATTTAATGGAAATTTGGAAATTTTAATTATTCTAAAATGAAAATTGAAACAACAACTTGACAAGTGGCCAATCTAAATCCAAGATTTTTAGAAAATATGATTCAAAAATATTTGCCAAATCATTTTTCATATCTTTTGAATTCATCATTTCCAAGATTCTTAGGAAAATGAAATTCCTAAATATTTGCCAAATTATTTTTGATATCTTTTGAATTTATCATTTCCACGTCTTTTTAGAAAATGCAATTCCAAAATATTTGGCAAATTATTTTTCATATATTTTGAACTCATTTTTTTTGCCTAAAAAGTGGATTCTTTAACCAATTTTTATTCTATAAAAGCTTGGGAAATGTTTATGGTATTTTATATATATAATTTTTTTTTTTGTTGCAGGTTGTAAGCATGGAGAAAATCTCATCTTTGTAATAAGAATTTTTTTTTTAATTAAATTTTTTTTGTTATTTAATTATTAAATTTTTTTATCAATTTTTTTAAATTTATTGATTGATTTTTTTCTCTGCAGCTTGACAACACTAATGGGTGGCTGGCCATAGCTCTGTGGCTGAGCCAATGGATGGCCATGGCCTTGGCTGCTGGCTGCATTTAATTGAAAAACTGTTTTTTTCACGCAACTTCACAAATAACACTCCAAAGAACCCTGCAAATCTCTCAAATGGTTACGAATTTTGCAAAAATATTTCGCGCTTAAGATAATTCACCCCGTTCTGTGAAAAACCCATGTTTTAGATTTTTCAGATTCATTTCCATTTGGTCACAAAATTCATTTTAAAAAGGACGTTTTTAAGGGGTTGCGTTTTGAAGATGATTTTTTTTCATTCACAAAGTTCTTTATTGTCGCATTGCAGATCAATTTTCCAGCAAGAGTATTTTTATTGGAATAAATCAATAGATTTTCTGATCTGCCAGATCACACGAAGCGCAAGAAGAGAGCATACTAATCTCTTGATTTATTTTTATTTATGCAGGTTAGCGTGGATGGATAAAACACAATTAAGATCTGTGACAAAACCTTGCATTATCTACACTCTTTCTGCAATGTCACAGGGGCATTTAGACTCTCGGAAGACAAATCTTTCCAATAATCAGGCTCTTGGCTCACCTGTGATACAGAAACAAGACATAGAAATGCAAAGATGTGCCACTGAATTTATTCATGATGATTTATTTTTCGAAAGCAAAACTAAAAACTTCTAATGATAATGACTTCTAATGACTTCTAATGTGATCTCATTTTTATTTTCCTAATCTATTCTACATTAATTCAAAAGATGTTTCATTTTATAAGTAAAAGAATGCTTCCAATGAAGCCATGTACGGACTAAAAATTTGAACATGCTCACATCAAGATTTAAAAATTTTACATTATGTTTTGCAAGTATGTGAGAATCCTGTCTTAGAGTTGGCTCAAGGTTATTGTCCTTTCTCTCCAATAAGTACCTGTTCAACATTATCAAATCCCTCATCCATAGATGGATTAGTGAGAAATGGGGGGTTTAAAATAAAAACTGAATTTAAATTATCTATGTGCGAAAGTAAAATAAAATAAAAATGCTCCAAACTTTGAACTCCTTTATGAACCTGCTGTCACCAAGTTCCACAAATTAGTCCATAAAAACAACTACAAGAAATAATTACTAAATCCTTCTAGTTGCACTTCCCCGACAATGACGCCAAAATGTTGGGTCTAAAATGCGGATGCAAATTAGAGTTTAATTTAATGTCAACCCAGCAAGGTAAACTTAGAAGTGCCTATCTAAAATATATAGATCTAGAAAGATTTCTAATTTGTCGGAGATCTTATGGTTCCCTTACAAGAACACATGGATTTTAAGATTTTTTCCAACAATTAGAATATCTAACAAGAATCTAATTCATTTATGTAATATATGAGGAAAAAGGCTCCTAACTTAGGAGAACCAGGTTGTCCTTCCTTACAATACTACTTTCATGAAGATAAATCTAAGAGCACTAATTAACAATGGCTTATGATGCAGAAGATTTAAAAGTAGAGCCTCCTAACTAAGGAGGTCCAAATTGTCCTTCTTCACAATCCTACTATATCATAATCACCATTGCTTCAAACCAGAAATTAATAAAAACATAAATTAAATTATACCTAACATAAGCATGCAAGTGAGGCCATGGGGGCCCTCCATAACTCCACAAGAATACCACTTCAAAGGGAACTCAAATGTAGAAGCAACAAAATCAAAGTATGAGTCTTTATTTCAAAATCTCCATCATAATGTACAAACCAACTTTCTAAGATTACAAATGAAGATTCCAAGATTACAAATGAAGGAGATTGTACTCCTATTTATACAATTGAATGGGATAACAAACTCATAATGATGATCCACTAATCTCTCTTTTAGTTCCAGACATCTCTCAACCATCTAGACACATACCCCCCTTTTGTCCTTGATCTTCTCCATGAGATTATCATCTTCTCCATGAGGTTTATCTTCTCAAATTCGAATTTTATCCTTCAAGGCTACATAAAGGTGTCTTGGAAGCTTCCTTGGAACCTACACATGTCACAAAAACAACCCACTTTCCATATATAAACTAAAATATATTATTTTCTAATATTTAATCAAGAATTTCTCTCAAAAATGCTTAAAAATAAATAATATTTGGAAAATATAAATGAGACCCATTAATGGTGAATAGTAGGGAAAATGGAGTGACAAGGTGATGAATAGTGAATGATATAATGGAAGCATAGGTGAAAAATGTATGGTAATGAGTGATATTTGTATGACATTTTGAAGCCCAACACATTCAAAAACAAAAGGCTACTTCCATTGTTATTTTTTATATGCCTGTAAATGTGATTTTACATTGTTGATCTGAATTTTAAATTTGGCTTCGTAAATGCTAATCTAAAGGAGTTAAACCTTGATGACAGTGGTAGATGGCCGAGGAAGGAATCCAGGGACATCACAATACCATGGAACTAAAGCAATGTACAGTCATCTCATCTTCCATCAAGAAAGTATCGATGAATAGTAAAAGGAATCTTTAGCTCTTTGAGTTCCTTCATTGTAATCTTCAATCACCAAAGAAAATGGAAAATTGTTTCAAACTCTTTTAAAACAACTATTGCATTGGAAAATTAACAAAACAAGTCCTACCAAATGCTCCTAAATGTGCATTTCAAAAACAAGATCCAATGCAAAATGATTAGAAATTCATTCAAAATGGAAAAATAAAAGGAATACAACATAGGTCCATCAAGAACAAATATAACTCTAATGGGTCAGTCTCGCCTTCAAGTTCAACCATCACAGATGCATTCATGCTGCCACTGGCAAATGTCAAGTTGATGACGAAAATTTTTTATTCTTGAAATAAGGATTAATCCTGACTACTAGTGATTCCATTGTTCCATGCATTACTAAAAACAACAAATGGAGAAAGAAGCAATGCAGGTTTCTGGCAATAAGAAACATGAATCCATGTCACCTCTCCCAAAACATATATTATACATATTAAATTCATTAGTAACATATTAATGTAGAGTCGGGAAGATATTAACCATCTTAAATATCTTATTGACACGTGCATGACTTGCAATGCTCAAGTGCCTAGTATTCTAGCATGCTCATATTTCGTTATGAACTTTGAGGTTTTTTTAGGTTTATCACTTGGTTTTTCCTGTTCTACAGGTTCTTTATCGGAACCTCCAAGTGTATCAACAAGAACTTCTTTGTGCTCCTCATCCTCTGCCCCTACCTCTTCTTGTAGAAAAATGAAATAAAGAAAGTCCGAGAACCCACGACATTTTGGGCACAAACTAACCTTGACAAAGAAGGGTTTCCACTAATTTTTGTTTTGACCATAAATTATGAAAAGACAAAAGGAAAATGGTTAACAAAATACCTCAATATCAAGTTGGGGAGGCTCCTTTTTGTATCTACATGCATTTCAAAACCAAAAAATTTATCAAGTAAGGGGTATAATGAATCAATCTCACAATGTCAGTCACATAAACATCCTCGGGAACCTTTAACTTTTCTACATCGTAAACCCTCTAAATGAGAACGAACCAAAAACACCTAAAAAACTTTGAAACCCAGAAAGACTTTCTTGTTGAAAATAGCAACAAGAAATGCTAAAAATAGAAGTTTTAAAAATAGCACTGCTATAAATAGCATTTTGGGATACATTCCAATTTTAGTTAGTCCCTGAACTAAAATTGAGAATTAAAATTTGAATTTTATTTTAGCAGATATTTGTAAAATAATTAATGAATTCATCATGAGTTAATTAGTTGTAGAAAATCAAACATGAATTCTATGTGAAGACATGCAACAGTTTCCCCTTGGATTGAGGAAGTTATCCCTTTATTAAGGGGATCAGGATGAGTTTTACTTTGAGTTGTAATTAGTTAGCTCAATTAACTGAGTTAATTCTAGTTAGATTAGTACCAACAGTTTGTGGAAATAATTATGAATTCAGTTAATTAATGCATGCATGCATGTAACTACTGCACTTGAAATAACTGAATATTCTCTCATAAATAACTCATGCATGTCAATTCAGTCAGACACCCAGTTGAGATTAGATGATGGGACAGTGTACTATCAGTTGCAGGAATATTCCATTGATGATATCTCTTATATGTAGAAGGAATTCATTCCTTGGAGATTGCGTAGTTACTTCTGCGTTTGGTGAGTTATGTGAGAGGTCAATTCACACAAGTGGCAGCTAGAGGACCTAGGAGAAACTGCACAAGGAAATAGGAGGCTTGGAGGACTGAGGGAAGGCATATGTTGTGTCTATTTAGTCTATGAGCAGCATTGAGGAATTGTACTAAGAGTTCGATAGCTTGTGAGTTAAAGCTTTATGTAATCCAGAGATATTTCCACTTGTATGATAATACAGAGGTCAGGGTTTTTAGCTGAGGATTTCACCAGAGTAATCTTCTGTGTTCATGTGTGATTGATTTCTCATTCTCTGTTATATGTGTTCTATTTGATCTTGCTCAAAATCAATTAAGCTTCCGCAAGTTTGTTTGTAGAAGTAGATCAAGTATTTTTCTTTAGTATATTGCATTATCAGGTGATCTACAGTGGGAAATTCTACATGGTATCGGAGCAAAGGTGATCAAAGTGAAGAACAATATATGAAGAAGGTAGAAGTTTGAAGTTTGATGTTCCTGATTATAGAATTTGAATTGTTGTCACATGTCAAATTTCACCAATGGCGTTCAATGGTTTGAGACTCGAGTATGCCCTTGATGGTAGCTTGAACTATATAGCCTAGAAGGATTTCATGGTAGTGATATTAGAGGAAAACAGTTTGAAGGACTTCATTTATCAAGAAGTTTCCAAGCCAGCAGCTGCTAATGCCCAAGAATTGCTAGAATGGAAGAAATGGGTGGCTAGAGTGAGGAGAATTCTTCTGGAGGGAGTTCGAGACCACAAAGTCTCGAGTCTCCATGGGAAGGAGACATTGTTTTCAATGTGGAGAACATTTAATGATCTATATCAGAACAACAATGATCAGAGGAAGCTGGCACTGAAAGACAAGCTTCGAAAAATCAAGTGTGAAAAGGGCGACATGGTCTCTACATATCTGAACAAGCTCACTACCTATAGGGATGAGTTTGGATGTGTAGGTATCATGACAACCGATGATGAAATGGTGAGTATTGCTCTCCTCGATCTTCCTAAGAGCTAGCACAGCTACCAGGACTCGGTGAACAGAAGAGAGAAAATGCTAGATTGGGAACAACTTTGGTCAGATCTGATGCAAGAGGAGATAAGAAGAAGCACTAGAGATGGATCTACATCAAAGCAAGATGATGAAGAAAATCTAGCCTTAGTGAGTAAGGCAAGGAAAGGGAAAGGGAAGGTGTCCCATTCCAAATCTAGTTCTTCCCATGGTGGGAAGAATATTGACAAGTCGAAAGTGAGATGCTTTCATTGTCATGAGGTGGCCCATTATGCTACGAATTGTCCACAAAAGAAATCCAAGAAGGGATCCTCGAAGGGATTAGATGGAGAGGAACTGGGCCTCACAGTTCAAATTGGATTTCACCCTCATCACATGTATGGTTTCATCTATGATGGGATGTGTTTAGTACCTAGATAGTGGAGCTTCATTCCACATGACCGGCAACAAGAATCTTTTCAGTACCTTGGAGGAGAAAGACCTCTAGATGCGCATCAAGATGGGTGATGATGGAAAGTACCATGTTTCAAGTGAAGGTACGGTTGTGTATCAAAGGGAGCATGGAGCTCCTCTCAGCCTGATTGATGTAAAGTATGTATCGGCTCTAAAGAAGAATCTTCTGTCAGTTGCTATGCTGGAAGACAAAGGCTATGATGTAGTGTTTAGTAAAGGAAAGGCATTCCTGAGGCATATCGGCACTGGACAGACCAAGAGGATTGGGATTCAAGTAAAGAATATCTACAAGCTAGAGGTAGATGACTATCATGCATTGAGTTCCAAAGCAGAGTCGGTGCAGAGCCAAGATGTTGGTGAGCTATGGCATAAAAGATTGGGCCACTTGCACCATGGGGCCTTGAAGATCATGTAGCAGATTTCTACCAGGATTCCCAAGGGAAAACTGGAGCAAATGGATACATGCAAAGGTTGTACCTTGGGTAAGTATGAGAAATCTTCCTTTTAGGATCGAGACAGTAGAGCTGAAGAAATCCTGCAGCGAGTTCATACAGATGTCTATGGAGCATTCTCTATAGTCTCCACTGCTAAACAAAGGTAGTATGTTATTTTTATTGATGATTTTTCTCATAGATGTTGGATCTACTTTATGTAGAAGAAGGATAAAATCTTCTCAAGGTTTTGTGAGTTCAAAGTCTTGGCAGAGAAAGAATCTGGAAAGAAAATAAGGGCCTTGTGTAGCAACAATGGTGGAGAGTGTGTCTCCCAAAAGTTTAAGGACTTTGTGGAGAAAAATGAATTAAATAGGAGTTGACAGCTCCCCATAACCCACAACATAATGGGCTAGCCAAAAGGAAGAACAGATCGATTATGGGAGCAGCTCAAGCGACGCTACATGACCAAAGCCTAGCACTTCATTTGTGAGCTGAGGCATGCAATACAATAGTATTCTTGCAAAACAGAAGCTCGCATCGTATACAGGGAATGACAACACCAATGGAGGCCTTCTCCGAGAAGAGACTAGATGTGAGTCACTTCAGGATCTTTGGATCATCGGTTTATTGCCATGTGACCAAAGATGCCCGGAAGAAGCTAGATCCAATAGCTGAGTTGGGGATACATGTGGGGTACACTGGTACACCCCACAACTATTGGGTGTTCTTGCCTACCAGTCAGAGGACAGTGGTACGTAGAGATCTGAAGTTCGACAAGCATAAAGCCATGTAGGTATCACTTGAGAGGGAGCTCAAGTTGCATGTAAAGGAGGAACTTTTAGTTCCTAAGGAGGAGGAGCCCCAGACTGATGTGGAGAAGCCTCATGCAGTGGACCTGGGAGTGGAGACATCCAATCATGCAGAGTCTTATAGAGATGGGTAGAAATGCTCAATGGAAGTTGACAGGTTGATGCTGGATGTGAAAGAGAATGTGGGACAACCATCTTCTCAATGCAGACAGAGGAGGTCACCTGAGCGGTACACTGGTTACATGGCCTTGGTTGGGGAGTGTGTAGAGATTCTTCACTAGAGGAAGCAATGCAACAACCAGTCTGGGTTGATGCTATGGTGGAGGAGTATGACTCCAACATTCAGAACAGTGTTTGGCATGTTGTCCCAAGACCAACGGACGAGTCAGTACTGAGTTCCCGATGTCTTTACAAGGAAAATCAAGTAGTTGATGGCAGTGTTGAGAAACATAAGGCATGTTTGGTTTCTCGTGGTTTCTCATAGGTTGAGGGGATTGACTACGATGAGACTTTTGCTCCTGTATTAAGGTACTCATCTGTCGGATCGATGTTGGAAGTATCAGCTCAGATGGGTTGGACGATCCATCATATGGATGTGAAGACTGCATTCCTCAATGAGAAGATTGAGGAAGAGGTGTACATTGAGCAGCCAGAAGGATTTGAGACCTTCGATCATGAATCACATGTGTGTCAACTCAAGAGAGCTTTGTATGGGTTGAAGCGAGTGCCTTGTGCTTGGTACACCAGGATTGACAGCTATTTCACCAAGTTGGGCTTCACAAAGAGTGAAGTAGATGCAAACCTTTACCACATCATGGTAGAAGGTAAGCCATTGATTATTGTTCTTTATGTTGATGATCTGATATTCATAGGTGATGATTAGTTGATCAAGCCTTGTAAGGAGGACTTTGCAAGAGAGTTCGAGATGAAAGACATAGGTCATATGCACTACTTTCTAGGCATGGAAGTCTAGAAGAAGTATGGGAAAGTGATTGTCTCTCAAGACAATTTTGCCAATGAGATACTCAAGCAATTCCACATGGATAAGTGCAAGCCCATGCAGACTCCTCTATCTGGTAACTGAAAGAAGGAGAATGCTACTTCAAGTGAGGTAGTAGCTGCTACTATTTATCGGCAGCTTTTGGGTTCATTGATGTATTTAGTGAACACACGACCAGATATGTGCTTTAAGGTGAACCAGCTAAGTCAAGTTATGGTTCAACCTACCAAGCTATTTTGAAAGGCAGTGAAGCATGTGCTGAGATACCTCAGAGGCACATCTCAATATGGATTGTGGTACAGACAGATAGAGGGAGTGAAGCTTCAACGCTTCATAGATGCAGATTGGGTAGGTATTCCATAAGACCAAAAGAGCACTTCAAGAGGAATATTCAACCTTGGTTCAGCTACAGTTTCTTGGTACGGTAGGAAATAGAGCTCAGTTGCACTTAGCTTAGGAGAGGCTAAATACATGGCTACCAGTCAGGCAGCATGTGAGACCATTTGGATGCGGAAGATTCTAGTTGGATTGTGTGGTTAGAGGATGGATCCAACTGTGATCTATTGCGATAATCAAAGTTGTATCAAACTATTTGAGAATCCACTATTTCATCATAGGTCCAAACACATCGATATCCAGTACCATCATCTTCAAGACTGTGTGGCGAAGAACATCATATTGTTGTTGTATGTTTCGACCGCTGAATAGGATGCAAATATTTTGACTAAGGCATTGTCAAAATGCATGTTCAAGTTCCATAGAGAGAGGATTGAACTGACTAATAATCCATTTCTTGTTGAGAGGGAGTGTTGAAAATAGCAACAAGAAATGCTAAACTGTTATAAATAACATTTCAGGATACATTCCTATTTTAGTTAGTCCCTGAACTAAAATTGAGAATTAAATTTTGAATTTGATTTTAGCAGTTGTCTGTAAAATAATTAATTAATTCATCTTGAGTTAATTAGTTGTATAAAATCAAACATGATGTCTTTGTGAAGACAAGCAATAGTTTCCCCTTTGATTGAGGAAGTTATCCCTTGATTAAGGAGATCAGGATGAGTTGTACTTTAAGTTGTAATTAGTTAGCTCAGTTAACTGAGTTAAGTCTAGTTAGATTAGTTCCAATAGTTTGTGGAACTGATTGTGAGTTTAGTTAGTTAACGCATGCATGCATGTAACTACTGCACTTCAGATAACTAAATTTTCTCTCATAAATACTCATGCATGTCAGTTCAGTCAGAGACCCAGTTGAGATAAGATGATGGGACAATGTACTATTAGTTGTAGGAATATTCCATTGAGGATATCTCTTGCATGCAGAAGGAATTCATTCCTTGGAGATTTCGCAATTACTTTTGAGTCTAGTGAGTTACGTGAGAGATCAATTCACATAGGTGGAAGCCAGAGGACCCAGGAGAAACTGCGCAAGGAAATAGGAGGCTTGGAGGACTAAGGGAAGGCATATGTTGTGTCTATTTAGTCTATGAGAAGCATTGAGGGATTGTACTGAGAGCTAGATAGGTTGTGAGCTAAAGCTTTGTGTAATATAGAGATATTTCCACTTGTATGATAATACAGAGATTAGGGTTTTTAGCCGAGGCTTTCCACAGAGTATTCTTCAGTGTTCATGTGTGATTGATTTATTATTCTCTATTATATGTGTTTTATTTGATCTTGCTCAAAATCGATTAAGCTTCCGCAATTTTGTTTGTAGAAGTAGATCAAGTATTTTTCTTTAGTATATTGCATTATCAGGTGATCTACAGTGGGAAATTCTACATTTCTATTATATAAAGCTTGAGAAACCCTCAAAACTCAGTAAAACCCTCTCTTGCAAAAGAGTTTAATAACCCATAAAAACCATCTCTTATAGACATCTAAGAAATCCTCGCTAGCCCTTATCTCAAGGAATTGCTTGGTACAAACCCTTCTCTTAAGAAAAATATATATCCCCTAAAACCCTTGTGCATGAAGTGGCATCTTACCCGACATCTCCTCTGTCGAAATCATTGGAGTCCTCATCTGCAATGGGTTCCAAGCACCCCTACGTCAATGGGCTTCAAGGTCCAACCCTGACCTCCTGATCTCTACTTCTTTATTTGTGCCTGGATCTACACATTGACCTCTTTCTCAAGTCCTTTTATGAAAATCCATTACGCTAGTTGAACATTCATGGGAGATTGAGTCTGGTTCAGATCAAGTTGCATCAGAAAGCAAGAAACAAGAAGTTTCCCTTTGGTTTTCAATGTTTCTGGTCAAGGTCTTCAAGAAATAGGCCACCCTTGAACTATTTCAATTACCATCTACTCTAGATATAGAGTGAAGAAGCTACATTAGAGGCTTAGGTGCGAAAAAGAGATACCAGGAAGTCATTTGGTCATATATTTTTTCATCACGGACTCTCTAAAACTATACTATCAGATCCAAAAATTAAAATCTTCATTTTCGAAGACCTACTCAAGTGGATGAGAGAGATGGATGGAAATACTTTAGTGAGAAGCCAAACTGGTGGAGTGAGAGAGTTGGGTAGTGCCTTTGTTCAAGGGATTAGTAGTGATCACAATAGATTAAAAATGACACAACTCACTTTGTACTAAGTATTTGGATTTCCCTTGATTTTATTGATATTGGCCATGGAATTCTGAGTTTAAATTGTTATGGCCCTCATGAGGGTCAACAATAGTGAAGGAATATTTTTTGTGGCATGGGTCGCTTAAAGGAAAGCAAGGTCACCATTTTCAAAGAGAAATTGAGTTTTTCCCAACCCATGAGGGTAAGTAGAGAATTATGAAATAATCTACTTGATATGGATTACTTCAAAGGAGACCAAGGTCATAGTACTGAGAGAACTTAAATTTACTTTAAGAAGTAGAACAAGGTCATAGTTAGGAGTTATTTCAAACCCTAACAAGGGTTGAGCTATGGTGTTCTTAATCCAGGTGGATATTGTGGCCACCCACCTATTCCACTTGGACCCCCACCATTTTTTCTTTCAATTTTTCAGTTTTCTTATTTGTAGCACAGTTTACTATTTTTGGCAGTTTTGTTTGGTCCTGAACTTCTGGAGCTACTTTCAGGCCCTAAACAATGTTTTTTGGGGAAACTAGGAGAAACATGGGTCATAAATTGATGTTTCCGACTCAAAAGTTGTATTCATCAAATAGATATTTCTAATGATATATTGGGCACATCAAACAGAGATCGTATGCCAAAGTTACGACCCTTAGAAGTTGATGTACCAATTTACCCAAATGGGGCCCATAGTTTGGCGCTTCATCTCCTACAGTTACGTTTTTGGATCTTTAGTGTTTTCCACTTTTTCTAAATAATAAATAAGCGTTCGAGCCTCATTGTAACATAGTTTAGAGGCATGTAGCTGCCACATCCCTTCTCAAAGATAAGGTACCATCGCCCGAGATAGTCTTATTTCCCTTCTGTTTGTAAGCATATTTCAGTATTTGATATTAATGAAATGAAGTTTTATTTCTACCTCATCTTTGTATTTATGGTTATATCTCTAATTTTTGGAGTCTCCATGGGAAGGAGACATTGTTTTCAATGTGGAGAACATTGAAGGATCTATATCAGAACAACAATGATCAGAGGAAGCTGGCACTGAAAGACAAGCTTCGGAAAATCACGTGTGAAAAGGGCGACATGATCTCTACATATCTGAACAAGCTCACTACCTGTAGGGATGAGTTTGGATGTATAGGTATCATGAAAACTAATGATGAAATGGTGAGTATTGCTCTCCTCGATCTTCCTAAGAGCTACCACAGCTACCAAGACTCAGTGAACGGAAGAGAGAAAATGCCAAATTGGGAACAACTTTGGTCAGATCTGATGCAAGAGGAGATAAGAAGAAGCACCAGAGATGGATCTCCATCAAAGCAAGATGATGAAGAAAATCTAGCCTTAGTGAGTAAGGCGAGGAAACGGAAAGGGAAGGCACCCCGTTCCAAATCCAGTTCTTCCCATCGTGGGAAGAAGATTGACAAGTCGAAAGTGAGATGCTTTCATTGTCATGAGGTGGCCCATTATGCTACGAATTGTCCACAAAAGAAATCCAAGAAGGGATCCTCGAAGGGATTAGATGGAGAGGCACTAGGCCTCATAGTTTGAATTGAATTTCACCCTCATTGCATGTATGGTTTCATCGATGATGGGATGTGTTTAGTACCTAGATAGTGGAGCTTCATTCCACATGGCTGGCAACAAGAATCTTTTCAGTACCTTGGAGGAGAAATACCTCTAGATTTGCATCAAGATGGGTGATGATGGAAAGTATCGTGTTTCAGGTGAAGGTACGGTTGTGTATCAAAGGGAGCATGGAGCTCCTCTCACCGTGATTGATGTAAAGTATGTGTCAGGTTTGAACAAGAATCTTGTGTCAGTTGCTATGCTAGAAGACAAAGGCTATGATGTAGTGTTTAGTAAAGGAAAGGCATTCCTGAGGCATATCGGCACTGGACAGACCAAGAGGATTGGGATTCAAGTAAAAAATCTTTACAAGCTAGAGGTAGATGACTATCATGCATTGAGTTCCAAAGTAGAGTTGGTGCAGAGCCAAGATGTTGGTGAGCTATGGCATAGAAGATTGGGCCACTTGCACCTTGGGGTCTTGAAGATCATGTAGCAGATTTCTACCAGGCTTCCCAAGGGAAAACTGGAGCAAATGGATACATGCAAAGGTTGTGCCTTGGGTAAGTATGTGAAATCTTCCTTTCAGGATCGAGACAATAGAGCTGAAGAAATCCTAGAGCGAGTTCATACAGATGTCTATGGAGCATTCTCTACAGCCTCCACCGCTAAACAAAGGTAGTATGTTATTTTTATTGATGAGATGTTGGATCTACTTTATGTAGAAGAAGCATAAAATCTTCTCAAGGTTTTGTGAGTTCAAATTCTTGGCAGAGAAAGAATCTGGAAATAAAATAAGGGCCTTGTGTAGCAACAATGGTGGAGAGTGTTCCTCCCAAAAGTTTAAGGACTTTTGTGGAGAAAATGAATTAAACGACTGTTGACAACTCCCCATAACCCACAGCAGAATGGGCTAGCCAAAAGGAAGAACAGATCGATTATGGGAGCAGCTCAAGTGATGCTGCATGACCAAAGCCTAGCACTTCATTTGTGGGCTGAGGCATGCAATACAATAGTATTCTTGGAAAACAGAAGCTCGCATCGTATACTGGGAATGACGACACCAATGGAGGCCTTCTCCGAGAAGAGACTGGATGTGAGTCACTTCAGGATCTTTGGATCATCGGTTTAATGCCATGTTACCAAAGATGCCTAGAAGAAGCTAGATCCAATAGCTGAGTTGGGGATACTTGTGGGATACACTGATACACCCCACAACTATTGGGTGTTCTTGCCTACCAGTCAAAGGACAGTGGTACGTAGAGATCTGAAGTTCGACAAGCATAAAGCCATGTAGGTATCACTTTAGAGGGAGCTCAAGTTGCATGTAGATGAGGAACTTTTAGTTCCTAAGGAGGAGGAGCCCCAGACTGATGCAGAGTAGCCGCATGCGGAGGACCTGGATCAATAGCTATTTCACTAGGTTGGGCTTCACAATGAGTGAAGTAGATGCGAACCTTTACCACATCATGGTAGAAGGTAAGCCATTAATTATTGTTCTTTATGTTGATGATCTAATATTGATAGGTGATGATCAATTGATCAAGTCTTGCAAGGAGGAACTTGCAAGAGAGTTCAAGATGAAAGACATAGGTCGTATGCACTACTTTCTAGGCATGGAAGTGTGGAAGAAGTATGGGGAAGTGTTTGTCTCTCAAGACAAGTATGCCAATGAGATACTCAGGAAATTCCACATGGAGAAGTGCTAGCCCATGCAGACTACTCTATCTGGTAATTGAAGGAAGGAGAATGCTACTTCAAGTGAGGTAGTAGCTGCTACTATTTATTGGTAGCTTTTGGGTTCATTGATGTATTTAGTGAACACACGACCAGATTTGTGCTTTGCGGTGAACCAACTGAGTCAAGTTATGGTTCAACCTACCAAGCTATTTCTAAAGGCAGTGAAGCATGTGCTGAGATGCCTCAGAGGCACATCTCAATACAGATTGTGGTATAGACAGATAGAGGGAGTGAAGCTTCAGGGCTTCATAGATGCAGATCTGGTAGGTAGTCCATAAGACCGGAAGAGCACTTCAAGAGGAATATTCAACCTTGCTTAGCTACAGTTTCTTGGTACGGTAGGAAATAGAGCTCAGTTGCACTTAGCTCAGGAGAGGCTAAATACATGGCTACCAGTCAGGCAGCATGTCAGGCCATTTGGATGTGGAAGATTCTAGTTGGATTGTGTGGTTAGAGGATGGATCCAACTGTCATCTATTGCGATAATCAAAGTTGTATCAAACTCTTTGAGAATCCATTATTTCTTCACAAGTCCAAGCACATCGATATCTAGTACAATCATCTTCAAGACAGTATGGTGAAGAAGATCATATTGTTGCTGTATGTTTCGACCGAGGAATAAGATGCAGATATTTTGACTAAGGCATTATCAAAATGCATGTTCGAGTTCCATAGAGACAGGATTGAGGTGACTAATAATCCCTTTCTTGTTGAGAGGGAGTGTTGAAAATAGCAACAAGAAATGCTAAACTATTATAAATAGCATTTCGGGATACATTCCAATTTTAGTTAGCCCCTGAACTAAAATTGAGAATTAAATTTCGAATTTGATTTTAGCAGTTATTTGTAAAATAATTAGTTAATTCATCTTGAGTTAATTAGTTGTAGAAAATCAAACATGATGTCTTTGTGAAGACAAGCAACAATTTCCCCTTTGATTGAGGAAGTTATCCCTTGATTAAGGAGATCAGGATGAGTTGTACTTTGAGCTGTAATTAGTTAGCTTAGTTAACTGAGTTAAGTCTAGTTAGATTAGTTCCAATAGTTTATGGAACTGATTGTGAGTTTAGTTAGTTAATGCATGCATTCATGTAACTACTACACTTTAGATAACTGAATTTTCTCTCATAAACACTCATGCATGTCAGTTCAGTCAGAGACGCAGTTGAGATAAGATGATGGGACAGTTTACTATCAATTGTAGGAATATTCCATTGAGGATATCTCTTGCATGCAGAAGGAATTCATTCCTTGGATATTTCGCAGTTACTTTCGAGTCTAGTGAGTTGTGTGAGAGATCAATTCATATAGGTGGAAGCTAGAGGACCTAGGAGAAACTGCACAAGGAAATAGGAGGCTTGGAGGACTGAGGGAAGGCATATGTTGTGTCTATTTAGTCTATGAGCAGCATTGAGGGATTGTACTAAGAGCTAGATAGCTTGTGAGCTAAAGCTTTGTGTAATCCGTAGATATTTCCACTTGTATGATAATACAGAGATTAGGGTTTTTAGTCGAGGCTTTCCCCAGAGTATTCTTTAGTGTTCATGTGTGATTGATTTATCATTCTATATTATATGTGTTTTATTTGATCTTGGTCAAAATCTATTAAGCTTCTGCAAGTTTGTTTGTAAAAGTAGACAAAGTATTTTTCTTTAGTAGATTGCATTATTAGGTGATCTACAGTGGGAAATTCTACATTTCTATTATATAAAGCTTTAGAAACCCTCAAAACTCGGTAAAACCCTCTCTTGCAGAAGATTTTAATAACCCATAAAAACCATCTCTTATAGACATCTAAGAAATCCTTGCTAGCCCTTATCTCAAGGAATTGCTTGGTACAAACCCTTCTCTTAAGAAAAATATATCTCCCCTAAAACCCTTGTGCATGAAGTGGCATCTTACCCGACATCTCCTCTGTCGAAATCATTAAAGTCCTCATCTGCAATGGGTTCCAAGCACCCCTACATCAATGGGTTTCAAGTTCCAACCCCGACTGCCTAATCTCTGCTTCTTCCCTCATGCCTGGATCTACACATTGACCTCTTTCTCAAGTCCTTTTATGAAAATCCATTACGCTAGTTGAACATTCATGGGAGATTGAGTCTGGTTTAGATCGAGTTGCCTCAGAAAGCAAGAAACAAGAAGTTTCCCTCTGATTTTAAATGTTTCTGGTCGGGGTCTTCCAGAAATAGGCAACCCTTGAACTATTTCAATTACCATCTACTCTAGATATAGAGTGAAGAAGCTACGTTAGAGGCTTAGGTGCGACAAAGAGCTACCAGGAAGTCATTTGGTTATATATTTTTTCATCACGGACTCTCTAAAGCCATACTATCAGATCCAGAAATTAAAATCTTCATTTTCAAAGACCTACTCAAGTGGATGAGAGAGATGGATAGCAATACTGGAGTGAGAAGCCAAACTAGTGCAGTGAGAGAATTGGGTAGTGCCTTTGTTCAAGGGATTAGTAGTGACCACAATAGCCGCCGGTAGTTGATGCCAGGAGTTGGTTGATGCCGATACTCAATACAGGAGTCATACTTCATGCTGTTGATCCAAGAGGCGATCCAGGTGGTTTCGATGCTGGTACTCAATCCAGGTGTTGAGCATGACTGTAAATATATCAGAATATATGGAAATCAATTTCATCCTTGTGAGCGGTAATATATCACCTATTCATTATGGAATTCAGGAGATAGTTGGCTTCCACCGATGAGGGCTACCATGGATAAGGAAAGAGGGCACTCATAAGAGTCCCATACCAGACCAAGGACCGGTAAGGGCTTGCTTGACGTTAGGAAAGCAAGGTCCCGGAGGGGGTGCCGGCTGGAAGAAACCAATCTTCGCTTTCCACCTCATATAAGATGACCATGCTTGCTTGGCTCTACCGCAATAAATCCTGGCCCCAACTCCCTTATCTATCCATCAGGGCCAGGCGGGAACTCATTCAATTAATCAAGGGCGATGCATCTACTTCCGACAGCTACTCTAGAAGTGCCACACCCTTTATGGTACAAGTTAACTTTGACATTACTATATTTGAGGGTTAGATAGATGCAGACACTGTAGATAAATGGTTAAATATGCTAGAAGGATATTTTTCCATTCATGATTTTTCTAGCCAGGAAAAGATCAGTTTTGCACTTCTCAAAGCAGCCCCCCATGTCAAGGACTAGTGGGAAACCTACTATGAGTAGAAGGATGAAAGTACGAACTCATTATTTCTAGCTGCATGCACTTTGGACTCATTTTGGGATGCCATCAAGGAGTAGTACTACCATGCTAGGAGCTATGAGGATAAATACATAAAGTGGACAACGCTGCGACAAGGAAGGGACCAGGATGTGCTAGAGTTTACCAATATTTCTCATAACCTTTAGATAAAGTTAGGTATCAAGGATTCTAAGAAGTATTTGGTTCTCAAATACCATGACTACCTACATAGGTACATCCAGGATGAGATGGAATTCCTGTACATCTCCTCACTCGGCACGACCTATCTATATGCCATCAATATCAAGAAAGAGTTTAAACAAAAGAAGCGAGACTTTGAATATGTGAATCTGAAGCAAGGAAAAGGTGACCCCAAACCACAGAACAAAGGACAAAGCTAAGGCGGGGTTGTCTAGGACAATCCTCCAAAGCCGCAAGAAAAGAAAAACATCACGAAGCCTAAGAAGGACATAGGAAAGTGGTGTGAGTTCCATAAGAGCTTCACTCACAACACAAGTGAGTGTTAGGCCAAGAAGTCATTGGTGGTTGAGCTAAAGGCTTTGGAATTAGATGCATGTTTCGAGTCTGAGTCAAAACTTGATGAGGGGAATGAAAAAGGTAAGAAAATTATCGATGTAGAGCCCAACACCACCATTGCCACCAAAGATCCAGAGAAGGAGGAGCACCTCTTCCACTCCCACATGTGGGTAAAGGGTTCCTCGTTATACTTGATTGTTGACAGCAAGAGACAAAAGAACCTCATTTTGACAAAGGTCATGAAGTGGATGGGCTTACCAACCAGAGCATATCCACAACCATACGCCATGGAGTAGTGTCACCAAGGACGGGATCTTGGAATAAGCCAACAGTGTCGCCTTCCATACAACATGAAGCCCTTCACAGATGAGGTATTATGTGATGTTGCTCCCCTTGATGTTTCTAATGTATTATTAGGCTAGCCATACTTATGGAAGTGACATGTCGTGTATGAGTCAAGGCCTTGTGTATTTATTGTTACTTTGGGAAATAAGTTGTATAGGATACCGAAGGTAGCACAACCTACTGCCATCTCTTTGGTTTCTGCAAAACAATGCAGTAAGCTCATTTCCAAAACCAGGAAATTTGTTTCCATGATGATATGCCCTCAGGAAAAGAAGAAGAAGACAGTGGTCACGACCTATAGACAGGGCTCCTCCGCATGACAACAACAGATGGACAAGGTCCTAGAGGAGTATGAGGACATCTTCACTTTCCCCACAGGGGTGCCTCTTCACTGTCAAGTCAAGCACTCCATCGATTTGACCCTAGGTGCACCGCTGCCTAATGGACCAATCTATCGGTGCTACGTTCTGGAGAATGACAAAATCAAGAGGCAGATTCATGAGCCATTCTAGAAAGGGCACATCCGTCCAAGTTCATTGCCTTGTGGGAGCCCGATCATGTTGGTATAGAAGAAGGATGGGACTTGAAGACTCTGTATTGACTATCATACGTTGAACAAGATCACTGTTCAGAATGGGTAACTGATCATTATTCGAAATAGATGACCTTCTGGACCAACAAAAGGGGGAAAATATTTTAGCAAGATCGACTTGAAGTCCACCTATCGCCAGGTACCAATCTAACCCTCTGATGTGTGGAACACTACCTTTAAAGCCAAGGAGGGCCTTTTTGAATGGTTGGTTATGCATTTTGGGTTGACGAATGCTCCTACAATCTTCATGAGGTTGATGGATGACATCTTGTGGCCCTTCACCAACTCATTTTTAGTGTATACATGGATGACATCCTAATCTTCAGCTAGAGTTGGGAAGAGCACCTCCACCACATCCGATAGGTTCTCCAAACATTGTGGCAACACAAGTTGTGTGCCAATTTGGAGAAATAAACTTTTGGCATGACCCAGGTTTAATATCTGGGATACATTGTTGATGAATGAGGGGTGAATGATGATCCAGCTAACATCCAAGTCATTTGATATTGGCCAACCCCAACCACTCTCATAGAGCTCCGTAGCTTTCTGGGCCTTGCCAATTTCTACCACAAGTTTGTGTTGGGATTCTGTCATATCACTTGGCCCTTGAATCAAGTCACCAAGGGAGGAGCAAAAGAAAAATTATTTTGGTCTGGATCTCAATTGAAGGCATTCATAGAGTTGAAACATCACCTCTGCTCTGCACTAGTGCTCACTTTACCAGACTTGCAACAACCATTTCAAATCCAGATAGATGCCTCTGACTATGCTATTGGGGTAGTCTTTACTCAATAGGGGCATCGAGTGGCATATCACAGTGAGACACTTTCAGACACAGTCTGGATGTATCCCGCTTATGAGAAAGAAATGAATTCCATTGTGCAGGCCTGTCGACAATTAAAGCGTTACATTTTTGAAAAGGAAATAATCATCCACAAAAACCACCAACCCTTGCAGTTCATACATATGCAAGGGAAGTTGCAGAATCATTTCCATAAAAAATGGTCCACATACTATAGCAGTTCCATTTGAATCTCAAGTATAAGAAGGGTAGCACCAATAATTTTGCAGACTACCTCAGACAACCACCAATCATGGTGTTAACCACCGTGCTCAACTCTTATGGGCACGAGACTTTTGATTGGCCACTTCTCTACAAAAGTGACAAATAATTTGGCCACACAAATCAGATGCTCTTAGAGGGTTAGGAAGTTCCAGATTTTCACCCCTGGATGCCTTGTTATGCCACTTGTGACATCTTTGTGTTCCTTCAAGCGAGTGAGCCAAGATGATTTGGGAAGTGCACTACAATAAGGTTTGGGTATTTGGGGTAAGAAAATAGTGGCAATAATGCATAAGTATTTCTATTGGCTGAATCATTGTTGGGATGTTGGGAAGTGCATTAGATCTTGCAATTCCTGTGCCATTGCCAAATTGGCCATCAAGAAGCAAGGCATCTATACTTTGCTTCCTACCCCTAGCCGACCTTGGGAATCTATCTCCATGGATTAAATGTCGAGCCTTCCTTCTACTAAGCATGGCAATGACTGTGTTTTTGTGGTCATTGACAGATTCTCGAAGATGGCCATTATGACGACATGCAAGAAGAATATCACAGTAGAAGCCACTACTAAACTCTTTGAACAAGTGTGGGTACACTTTGGGATCCGACAGTCTGTCATCTCAGATCGGGATAGTAGGTTCCTAGGTGCATTTTGGTTTAGTATCTAGTTGATTCTGGACACCAAGCTCACTAAGTCCACACCTTTCCATCCCCAAACTAATGGGCAGACAGAGTTCATCAACAGGATGATTATACACATTCTATGCACGTACAACTCAAAGCATCCATGCACATGGGATGAGAGTGTTTCCTATGTCTAGCATTGTGATAATTGGGCTCATCATAGCTCGATTGGCCACAACATTTTCAGGTGGGCTTGGGATTCTAGCCACTATGTCCCATTTATGTAGGCATATCATTTGCAGCTACTCAGGAAGAATTCAGCTCATGTCCAGTTGGAAGCCGATAAGGAAAAAAACTTCATTGAGCACATCCAACATATCTTCCAGCAGGTCCATGACATTATGGAGAAATCAAATGCCATGTACAAGTAGCGACATGATCAACATCGAGTGCCAAACAAGTTTCAGGTGGGCAACAAAGTCTAGTTACATTTGCAGAAGGAACACCTTACTCGAGCCTATCGGAAACTCAAACCACCGTGATATTGTCCTAGCACAATTACCAAGGCTATGGGTGATAATGCATTCGAGCTCAACATTCTCCCATTCCTTTTCCTGCACCTAATGTTCAATATGGACCACCTTTGACCATAGTTCCCACCATTGTTGGAGACATCAGACATTGCAGAACATCTCACACCTATAGAGTTAAATCCAGATTGCATGGAGCAAGCCACAACTAATCATATTATGGACACACAAATCAAGAACACCCAAAAAAAAAGGATTCAACTATATCGAGTTGTCAAAGCAAGCCAATTCCTTCACAGGGCAAGTGGCTCACTAGGGACCAAGTTCAGGAGAATTGTCGTCACCTCATGGAGGAGCTCAACGCAATGGGGACCATTGCTTCCTAAGTGGGGCAGAATTATCAAGGTGGATATTGGTGGCCACCCACCTATTCCACTTAGACACCCACCTTTGTTTCTTTTAGTTTTTCATTATCCTTATTTGCAGCACAATTTACTATTTTTGGCAAATTTTCAAGTCCTGAACTTCCAGAGCCATTTTGAGGCCCTAACCAACGTTTTTTTGGAAAATTAGGAGCAACATGAGTCATACACTGATGTTTCTCACTCAAAAGTTGTAGTCCTTGGATAGATATTTCTAACAAGATGTTGGGTGCATCAAATGGAGATTGTATGCCAAACATATGACCCCGAGAAGTTGATGTACCAATCTACCCAAACGGCACCCATAGTTTGGTACTTCATCTATTAGGGTTAGGATTTTAGATGTTTAGGGTTTTCCATTGTTTCTCAACAATAAATAGGCCTTTGAGCCTCAGTGTAACACAGTTCAAAGGCATATAGCCAACACATCTCTTCTCAGATATAAGCTACCATCACCCGAGCTAGACTTGTTTCCATTCTATTTGTAAGCATATTTTAGTATTTGATATTAATGAAATGAAGTGTTATTTCTATTACATCTTTGTATTTATTGTTATATCTGTAATTTGTTGCGTTCTTGTTTAAATCCCGATCAGTTCTCTAACTAGTTCATTCTCTAGTATATTATTTTAAGCATTAAATGAGGGGTAAGTTTAGTTGGTTTGGTGCCAAAGCTTAAAAGAGATTGTTGGGTTTTTAATTTCAAAAAATTGATTCGTGAAGTAGATAACATTCAAAATTAACGAATGATTTTTTATTTTTCTTATTGAGGTTCAAATCTTTCAAATTACATGTTCAACTCATATTGAATATATTATTGTAATGGCTTTTAGATTGTTGTTATTGTATGGTCATCTTACCTACAAGCTAGAGGGTAGGGTGCTTGGTTACATGGAGAAAAGAAAATTTGAAATTGTTGTCTACTAGATGTTCAAATCATAACCTTATCCTTATAAAATTGGAAAGGTAGAAGAGCGAAGGGAAAATTTGTGTAGCTTCAAGAAGATACTGAAAACATAAATTATTTTCACAACTTCACAAATCATGGAGAATGTATAAACTCGATTTGGGAAATTTATAATCAAGATGGGAAGATAATTAATAGTTCTCTAGCTTTAGATATTTTGGGAGTGACTCAATTCTATTTTTTTTTATAAGAATCCAACTATGGTGAATATTATTGAAGTTTTAAAGCTTACACATGATTTGGCTAGTTTCATAATCGAAGAAGATAATAATTTAATAATGGGAAGAGATGAAAGTTGTTATGGCTTCATTTGAAAAAGCTAAAAGTAATGGCCAATAATTGGATAGTAAAATTCTTTATTGGCTTTATGATATGTTGGAAGAGGACATGTTATATGTCATACGAAAGTTTGAACCTCTAGAAAAATTTCAAGAGCAATAAACTTGGTGTTCCTTAATTTGATCCCTAAGAAAGATAAGCCACATTCATTTGATGAATTCAAACCTAGCTTGTTAAATAAATGCATGTACAAAAAATAGTTAAGATTCTTGTTGTTAGACTTAAAAATATTTTTACACCAAAGGTGTTCTTTAAGGGGAAGGTCCTTGGGAATCTTTCATTGTTTGCCTGCATCCTCTAGGAGCTCGCCATATATTCCCATTGCATTATCGTAATATTTTAGTATTTCTTTTGCATACTTTAGGGGTCCACCATACATTCCCACCTGCATTACCATAATGTACCTTGTAGCAAGACAAGGCATTTCCAAGGCAAGAAAACCATGGAAGATCGAGGTAGAGAGAAAATGATGAATATCAGTGCCATGTTAATAAAAACCGAAAATAGCATAAGGGATGAGCCATATAGAAAGTTCCTTGTTTCTTCTGATAGGTAAGCACACTGAATGTTGTCTGACCTATGCTATCCTATCGGGTCCCAATTTGTAATGGAGGACGTTTCTTCTAGAGCAGCTAAGGTACTTTTATGGTGAGTTGGCATGAAGGAAGATACCTCCCTGACTGTGAGATAACAATGGGTAGCAGTAGTTTATTTGACAATGGTGACAATGAACAAGGCCTGAGTAGGATGCACCTTAGGAAACAATGAGGGGACACAACCATGGGGTTTGGACCATCTAATAAAGCCAAGGGTGCAACCAATAAAGTAGCATAACACAATCATAACAATATTTCCTTTGATTTTAAAAAACAATTGAAAGAGATTGAGGAAAGGGCTTATGAAAAGAGAAGAGGAACTTCTAGCAATCAAGTGGATGAATAAATCCTCTTTTAGTTATATGACCATGACTCTTCTAAAAAGAGGAATTCCAAATTCCTCAAGCTTGTAAAGTTTTATGATTTATGAAGATATTTGTGGTCATGACTAGAGCTTAAGGATACTCAACATAATGAAGTTTTCCGTCCTATACTAGGAAAAATGAAGCAGCAGTATGATACTTGTATCAATGTGATTTAGTGCTTAAAATTAGTGTAGGAGAACATAATAGGTGAGAACAAAAGTGACATGGTAGAGGAGGAGATGGTGGGCAAGGCAGTGGCGTACCATAAACCATGAGATTAAGAAACCAAGTATCACATCATACTAAATGTTGTCTCCAGCTTGACTTAAGATGAACAAAAAGAGTTATTGTAAGATCTTTTCTTATATTAATTATGTTATGAAAATTAGATTCATCACAGGTATTTTAAGATATTAATTTTTTTATGATAATTACAAAGTTATTTATAGTAATCTTTTCAGTATTCCTTACAATTGTTACAATTGTTTCTACTTGGTATGCTCTATTGGATCTTTCATTTGTTTTCAAAGGCATCGAAGGCATATGAAAACATCTGACATGACATAAGGAGTCCAGCGACTGAGCCAAAGAAGTCCATAATAGCATAATTATGTCTCCAATCCAGAAAATATAATCTACGAAATAGTAACACATCATCGACAAAAATCAGATAAGTAACCCTGACTTGTCTAGTAATAAATATACCTATTAGTGACATGTCTATATGTTCCTGCAAGAGAAAGATGCTAATTCCCTTAATAACAATAATGAAAATAAGGGGTGATAAGGTGCATCCTCATCGGAGACCCCGAGAGGAAAAAATAAATTTAGTAGGAAGTCCATTAACCAATACGACAAAGTTTACTATATATACATAGGCCATGATCCATTTTGAAACATGAAATGAAATGCCAATTTTTTGTAGGGCCAGCCTAAGAAAGGTCCAATCTACATGATCAAAATATTTTTGTAGGTCCATCTTCATAATAATCACTTTGAGCTTCTTATATTTGATAGTATGTACAGTCTCCTATGAAATATCAATGACATTGAATTTGTCTTTGACAATGAAACTTGAATTGTTCCTAGGTGATACCAATGAACATTTTAGGTTTCAACGTATTAGAAATGATTTTGGAAACCGTTTTCTATAAGGCATTACTAAGAGAGATAGACTTGTAATCAACAAAATTTGATGCATGTGCAACCTTAGGAATCAATGTAATGAAAGAGGAGTTAATATTACCAGAGATATAACCAATCTTTCAATATTCTTTTGCAACAACCAATATATCAGTGCCCATAATATCTTGGAAGTGTAAGAATAATTCAATGGGCCAACCATCAATCCTAGGTCTTTTATCATGTTCAAAGGATTTCATTGTAGCTTGTAATTCTTCCATTGTAGTGGGCTGAGATATAATAGTATTTGTAATGACATCGAACATAGTCAGATATGAATCAGCAACTGCCATCTGTTGCACAATATCCACCTCCACTCTAGCCCAATATTGATTGTGAAAATATCTCAATGCCTTAGCATGGATGTCATGCATTTACCATTAATATCCTAAATTTCCCAAATGGAGTTCTCCCTGCAGTGCTTCCTAATACCTCTAATTTCAGTAGGTGTTGATAAATACCTTCAAATAGCATTTTCTTAAACCTCCCTCCGAATACATATTTGTAATAAAAATCCTTATTTTTATTGGATATCCTTTTCATGCCCCTCAATACCTATAAACCCTATGGTACAGTATACCTCCCCACAATACCTATAATACATTGAATTTATTCTTTTCAATTTTTAAATTACCTCTATGAATTAACATGGTAAGATATTGGTCAACAAGGAAAAGTCCCTTTGTCCACTTCATTATTGTAAATGTTAGATTCTACATTAGGTTCATGAAATTTCATTTAACCCAAAACTTCCTCTACAATAAAGTATTCTCCAATAATTAATTCCTACAAGTTCAAACTATATCAACCATCCCATCGAGACAAATATAATCCTATATCTCATTTAATGGATAACATTTTAGATTTCTAGCACCCATTCGATAATGATAACTTCTTAAAGGTGTGCCCAAAATCCATTCAACACATCATTATCACTATTTACATCATGGATAATATGGGTAAACTCCCCACCCAAGATAAATGGTTTCTAGAATATGATTTTGCTACACATTTCCATCATCCCATTCCACAAGTAGGGACACTTGCATCTTCAATTAAGGAGGAAATAACATGGATTTCAAGAGAGGAAGAAATTGGAGGATATAATAGTGTTATGGTGCTAGCATGGATACACATTAACTTTGAATATGAATATATATATATATATATATATATATATATAATATAATATGAATATATATATATATATATATATATGCCATTTTTCATGTCAATCTTTAACAAGGAAGGAATTATAGATCAATGTCTATAAGTTGCTTGTTGCATTTGTGAAATATATGGCCCATATCATCTACGACTATGATCTTTATTGTAAGCTAACACACATCCATATGTTTTGTGATCACTATCGTAGCCCTAGATCCTTATTTGTTAGTGATAAAGTATGAGTATATCCTTAGAAGCAAAACTTTCATCTTTTTAAACACCATAAGGTTCATCCACTCCTATGCGGCCTTCACCTAATGAATTGTGGCATCGCAATTGCATTATGGAATATTAAATAATGTCTTTAATTTCACTAGGTATTGATAAATACCTCCAAAAATATTTTTTCCAGACCCCCCTCCGAATACATATTACCACTAAAGAAAGCCCTTAATTTTACTAGATATCCTTTAAATTCCCCTCAATACCTATAAACTATTTTGTACCCTACAACTACCCATAATACTTATAATACATTGACTTTATTTTTTTAAATATTAAATGTCCCTTTATGAATGAGCATGGTAAGATATTGGTGAAAAAGGTGAAGCCCCTCTACCACTCCTTTATTGCAAATATTAGATTCTATAGTATATTGGTGAAAATCCTTCAAATCTCTACAATAGGGTACTCTCCAATAATTAATGCCTACAAGATCAAGTTATATCAACCTTCCCATCAAGACAAATATAATCCTATATATCATTCAAATGGATAACTTTTTATACTTATAGCTCTCATTTGATTATTATATCTTCTTAACGGTGTGCCCTAGATCAAATCATCATGGCATTATCACTATTTACATGATGGAAAACAAGGGTAAAATCCCCACCCAAGGTAATAGGTTTCTAGAAGATGAATTTGCTACTCATTTCCCTCATCTCATTTCAAAAGTGGGGACACATGAATCTTTAAATAATGAGGAAATAATATGAATTTCAAGAGAGGAATTCATTGGAAGATATAGTAGTGTTATGGCACTAGCACAGATCCTATTACCTCTAAATATATGGATCTCCTACACTGTTCCATCATTATAACACATGGAACCTGCCACTTAAGGGATGCACTATGGACTTGTCACTCCCTTAGAGGTTGAAACCACTAAATAGGGTCCTTGATTAACCTCCTTCTTAAACTTGGAGATACTTGTACATTCTAAATCCCATTATGCAAAGGCATGTCATTGTGAAGTGTCAACTTTGTTCCATGATTTCTAAGTTCATTTACATAATTTCACTAATGATTTGTTGTACTAGAAGTCAAGGAGACACATTGGATATTATATAGGATTATAGGTGGGTCTTCGTCTTGGGGTTTGGTCTACCTATAGGGGGTCCAAGACATCTAGAGGGTCATATTGGCATTGTAGGTTGAGCGTAGAGAGGCACCTACCTCCACTATGGCATAGAGCAGATAGCCACATCACGGGATCCTTCAACACCACTCAATGCTCACTCGTGTTCCATTTAGTTGACGATGATGATGTATCTGGATCACCTTGCCTAGTTGGATACACACTTGAAGCACACACTTCGCAGTTGTTGTAGTTCCCAGATGAGGATGTGTCTCACCATGGGAGACAAATGTAGGGCTTGCATCATTGTTCCAACCCTTATAGATGGGATACAAGCTTGTTCGATCCACTTGGAGACCCATGACGATTTGTTTTTGCCCCCAAAACCACTTGGGAGAACCATAGGTCATTTTCTTGGAGATCAAGGGGGCACCACCTTCATCGCTATTTTTTGAGCCCTTCCATCCATTTTGGCACATGTGGGACTTCACTAGGACTTCCAACAACCTCCTAGAAATTGTATTATCATTTCAACCCTCCTTATAGGTTTATTTTTCATGTTATAGAGCTATTTGGTGGGAATGTCACCAATTAGACTATTATTTTTCACATTAGAGCCAATTTTAGCAATTTGTTAGGATAATTAGACCCATTGAACTATTAGAGGTTCATATAAATAGAAGTGAGGCTTGATTTTTAACTCATCATCACTTGGATTTGGATCATTGTTTATTTTGGAATTTAGCTATAGCTATTGAAGGATGAATTGGATATTATTTAATGAATTTTAATTTTTGGGTTAATGTTATTCTATTTTGAGCTTCTGTCTTGCAAATGTGACGGATGGATATACTTTTTCTAGCATATAAGTTTCTCTTTTATGTGAAATTTTCATTATATATTGTATTGAATACTACATCATGATGCTTCTTGTGCTCTAAATTATGCATAGATCTTGAATCACTTGGGTAGTCTTGATCTATTGCATGTGTTATTCATTGGGAAAGAAAAATTCAATGTTCCTAGGGGTTATCCTTGAAAACCTAACCCTAAAACTCCATTATTTGACAAGTCGAAGTATAAATCCTTGTTCTAGTTGGGTAGTTGCTTCATTAGGGCATGCAAAGATGCAATTAGGCTCCTTGATAGAACTAAACCCTGAATCAATCTCATTCTTGATGCCATTCTCTCAATAGACTAGGCAATGGTCCTATATCCTTGGTGATCACATCAACGTAATGAAATATCATTCTTTCACCTCTTTTTTCCTGTTTTCTTCGTCCCCTAAGGATAAGGAGATTTTCTACGACTTGGTGTGAAATTTAGGGAGGAGAAATTTTAGGATTTCATCCAAAAAAAATTCTTCATTTATGTCTCCTCTCAACATCCTCCAATTTTGAATGAATTCTAATAGTGGAATTTCAAGTAAATTGATTCCCTTGTTATTGCACCAAGAGGGAACCCTTGGAGCTCCTTTAACTTAGGGATTTCTTGAAGGTTTGCACTTTATAATTCATAATTCAAAAAACGTTATCTGTACTATAGGTGACCATTGGATGACCATTTACCACAATATATTTCTCAACCCTTAGTCTCTTACAGTATTTCATTCAAGGGTTTTTTCATGAAATGCTACCCTAGATTATCCCAAATCTCACACTTTAATTGAATCTTTCCATTGAATGAGCCATACTTGCCTCATTTTGAACCCTATTATAAACACATCAATCATAGGTGAGGCTTTTGCAAGTTTTTATCTTAGGCATTCATCATTTTTGAATATTCCAAAACCTGAGATCATCCTTCCCTCAAGCCTTTATTGGAGAGGCCTTGTTTTTCTTCGAAAATAAAACTTATTATCTGAGCCTTTCCTTTGAATGGGATTTTGAAATCATATTGTGCATCATTATTGATTTCATCATTCTAGTAATTTCCCTATACCGGGATTCCTCCCATTGGTGAAAGTTCACAAATAGCATGGACATTGACTGAGGTGACAATGGGTCCTTCTCCCATTGTTGCCACTTGATCCAGTACTAGTCCATTTGAAACCCCTCCTAAGACCCCTTCTAAATTAAGCGCTAACATTTTTCAAGAACAAGTATAAAGTAGATAGTTCACTTGACAAGAATAAAACTAGGCTTGTGATAAAAGGTTTTTCACAAACAGAAGGGGTCAATTATGAGGATGATTCCCCCCCCCCGCCTGCCTCCCTCAGCCCCCCATTTAAAAATGGGCTACCATCCAGACCTTGTTTGCCCTGGCAGCTTAGAATGGTTGGAAAGTCCATCAAATGGATGTAAAAATTTATTTCTTCAATGGATATCTGAAAAATAATGTTTTCATGTCCCAACCAGAAGGATTTGTTGTGAAGGGTCACTAACACAAAGTATACTAGCTTGTAAAATCCTTGTATGGCATCAAGCAAGCATTGCAAGCATGGTACAAGAAGTTTAGTGAGCATTTTCTAAAACTCAATTTCAAACATTATGATATTGATGTTGCAACTTTGTTAAGTTGGAAAAATAGTTGTGTATATTTTGGTGTATGTAGATGATCTCTTGATGATAGCAAACAAAGAGAATTGTATTGCATCCATAAAGAAAGAACTGAGGGAATATTTTGAAATGACAGATTTGAGCTATGTTCACTACTATCTTGGTATTGAAGTAACCCACCATCTGAAGTTTATATGCCTCCCTCAAAAGAAGTAAATTGGAGATCTGTTGAACATGCTTAGCATGGCTAAGTGAAATCCTTTAACTACTCCAATGGAACATGATGTAAAGCTCACATCCATTGAAGGAAAAGAATTCGAGTTTGTGACATAGTATAGACAGATTGCAGGAAGTCTCAACTACCTAGCTACTACCAGACCAGACATTTCATTTTTTATTGGAATCCTCTCCAGGTTTATGCAAAATCCTTGTGACAGTTATTAGTCTATTGCAAAATGAGTTCTAAAGTACTTGAAGGGAACTCAACACTTTGGACTCAAGTATACATAGGTGGGTGACTTCAGCTTGATTGGATACTCTAATTCAGACTTTGATAGAGATAAAGAAACTGAAGTATCTACTTCAGGTTATGTTATGAGTCTTGGATCAGGAGTTGTCTCCTGGAGGTAACGCAAAAACTAAATTATAGAAAATTCCACAACTGAGGTAGAATATGTGGCAACATCTAAACCAATCAAGGAAATTTTGTGGCTCAGGAAAATTCTAGAATATTTGTAGGAGAAACTAGTACACTCAAGTCCTCTTTTGATTGACAATAGTTCTGCCATAAAGTTGGCCAAGAAGCTAAAGTTCCATGATTGAAAGAAGCACATCAATATAAAATACCATCTTACTTGACACTGTGTTGATGCTAAAATAATCCACCTACAACATTGTTCCACAAATCAGAAGATTATAGACGTCTTCATCAAAGCGCTTGGAAGGGAAATGATTGAAATATTGAGAATGATACTTGGACACACGAACTTCCCTTCAGTTAAGGGGGGTGGGGTGTGGGGGGGTGGGGTGGGAATGTTGAAACCTAATCTTTAGGATTAGAAAAACTATGTAAATAGAAAAAAATAAAGGAAGTTAGAAGACAAACAGACAATAGGAGATGAAACCCAATAATCTCCCTCTCCTTGTTATATTTTTATTCTCTCTTAATGTAAAACAAAATTTGATTCAGATTTACAAACCTAGCCTGAAAGGAAAGACACTTAGAATAATGATATTAGGTAAATGAGAGTAGTTAACATATGATGGAATGATAACAAGCACAATCCTTAGACAATTATTTTCCTTTTTATGGGATGTGAAGCATCAAGGGGCTCCCACAAGATAATTGAACAAGTCTAGTCTGAAGACAAGGATAATGTATAGCACATTGGATGAACAAATGAAGGTGGTTTTACCCACCACTTTGTCGGTGATATCCCCAAGAGAAACTTTTTTCCATGACGAGCCTCAACTAGATGCTAGCAGCCCCTTCATGCCTCCTACTAGCTCATTGTGCCATTTCTCTGCCACCTAAGCTAGCCATGTGGTCCCTAACCCACTTGTGTTGATCGTATGTGTGAAGGTGGTCCTCTCAAATCTAAAGGTATGTCTTGTCATTTGGTAATTGAGTATTGGGTTTACATATCATGGATACTTCTAGGTATGGATTGATATGGGGATTTGGTGGAAAGAGTGGGCTTAGTTTGTGCTACTGTCCCCTTGATCTCCTTTGGTTGTTACCCTTGGATCTTAGTCCCATGTGATCTCCTTTATCGACTATTTGGCTCTAGGGCATTACTACTTGGGAAACCCTGACTTTGGGTGCATGGTCTTGTTACTTTATCCACACATATTACTCCCTTTCCACTCATTATACCCCTGTTCATATTTTTTCCCACCTGGGTCCACATTCCCATTCTAGGTCCGCATAAGGCTAGCCTCCTTATCCCCTTGCCCCCACCTTAGGTCAGACCTACAATTATGCCTCGAAGGTTGAAGCAATTAAAATAAAAATTCAAAAGCATAAATGGCCACATTTAACAAGAAATTGTACCACTAAATGCAAAAGCTCGTGAGGACAAAAATAACTAACATGTGAGAAAGAGCCATTACATGAGCTCTACCCTAATCATTGGCTATCACCCTGGTTGTGTAGGCCCTAGATGAGCCTCCTTTATCATTTAGGAACCCATGATTGTCCCAACCCTTGGAGGGAAATAAACTACCCTACCTAAAATGGGGTAATCATTGTTATATCTTACACATCATGCTCTTGTTCACTGAGCCCCGACCAATTAATTAAAAAAAAATTCATAAAAGGAAAAAGATATATGAAGTAGTGTCAAAAAATAAAGGTTATGGCACCTCATGTATGACAATTTCCCCCTCTTATACATTAGACACCTAGGTGTGGGCTTCCCCTCATATAGCTACCCATTTGCCCCATTATGTTGGCCAATATTTCTCCTCTCATTCCCTATTCCATTCCACTTATTTGTCACTTTCTACCCCCATTAGATGGATGTACCTTAGACATTATATCCCCTTTACGGGCTATAACCACCTAATAAGGTGCATGGTTAACCCACTTTGGAGCTTGGAGACATAGCACATGCCAAAGCCCACTACAAAAGGGCATGCCATTATGAAGTACCCACATTTTTATCCATGATTTGTAAACTTTTTACCTGATTATTTTAATGATTGGTTGTAGTGGAAGCCTATGGGATGCACTGGATCTTATGTAGGATTACAGGTGGTTTCCATTTGGGTTTGGTTTCCCTATATGGGATCATAACCCCTAAAGGTATATATTGGGACATGTAGGGTATTCATAGAGAGAGATGGGTCTCCACAATACCAGACAACACTCCATGGATCTCCATGGATGCTCAAAGATTACGAGCGATCCACTTTTGGGATGATGATGATATGCTTGGCACATTATGCCCAAGAATCCCCCACAGAAGCACCACACTATTGATAGATGTCCCAGGACTTGTATGATGTCATGGAAACATTCATTCCACTACTTGGATCCTTGCAGAGGATCTCTGATTCATATGGCAACTGATGGGGTCATCTATGTGCCCTCATCCCCAATAGGAGCACCATAGGTCTACTACTTGGAGAACAAGGGGCCACCCCATTGTCCATCATATTCCAAGGAATTTATTCCTCAATATGGCACTTCAGGATATTATTGAGCCTTTAGAGGGCCCTACAACATGAACATACCTTTAATTGGCCCCTTATGAAGCTTGTTTTTTCACTTATGAGGTAGTTTGGTGGGCTTGTCACCAAGATGGGTTTTATTTGCACATTATTTTATGATTAGGGGTTACTGAAGGCCCATAAGCTAATTCGAACTCCTTAGGAGGCTATATATTGATTTTAGATACATTCATTTGTATCATCACTTGACTTGGGATCTCTCTAATCATAGAGAATTTTCTCACTTTTTCCTTGGTGGATATTTTTGGAGATGGATGAATTTTGATGTATGGTTTTAGGTCATTTCTCTTGTCTTGGATCTTTATTGAATAAACAAAATTTTGGTTGGATATACTCTATAACTTTGTAAGTAAATTTTGATGCTATTATTCTTGTAGTTCCATACTACTAAAATTAGGGCTAGTTGTTGCATTATCTAAACATGGAATTGAGCATGTTTTAGCTAATTTAATGTATGGGAAAATGTTATATGAATGAAATGTCATATAAATTTATTTATCACCAGAAGCTTACATCATTTTCTTTAAAGTATAAATGCTTGAAGGTCACTTTTCTTTTCGTCCTCTCAACATTGGACAATGTTTACTTATGGGCCTCCTTGAGCAAGAAACCAAGCTCTTACTCATCATTATCCTTGACTCTATATCCCCAAGTGAGCTAGGAAATGATCCCTCAAAAGGGTGATCATTTCAACCATCTTTTAACCATTTTCCCCCTTTCCCCAAGTCTAGCCCCATTAAGTCACCTAGGGCATCGATTTACCGAGAATTTACCCAAGGAAATAAATTGATCTCCTATAGGCTACTGCGTTGGTTGTACCCTCCCTATCCTCCAAAATTTCGGCAATTCTAACTATGAAATCTCTGGGAATCTTGACCCCTAGATTTAGGATCGAATTATTCCTAAGCATCCCCAAGGCTAGACCTCAAAAGGATCAATTCAACGTTTTGAAGAAATTATTCTTTTTTAGTCCTTTCCCCTCACCTTGTCCAGGATAGGAACATCATTTGTTTCTACATTCCATCCCTGAACCTGGGTTGAGTCGATTTGGCCCCATGTAGTCCCACTTCTGAATAAAGACTATTTGTCAAGTACCATTTCAGAATCCAAGTTTCCCAAGGATTATAGGGATTGAGAGACTTTTTCGTAAGCCTATCCTTTCTCCCTCAACCCTTCGATCATCAGCCCCTTATCCCTGGTGGACCAGGTCCCTTTCTTAAAGAGAAAGCAAGCTCCATTCTTCATTCCATCCTTGCGAAAGGGTTTTAGGGTCACTTCTCACCTATCCATTGAAATATACTTTACAAGTGAATCCCTACACTACCAGGACTCCTCCCATCAGTGAACATCTGTAAAGAGTAGGGAGACTTAGCTATAATGACAGTGCGTTAAGCCTCCATAGTTTCCCTTGACCTAGTAGTTTCCCTCTTAGGAACCCCTTTAGGTCCCATGCTAGTTTGAGTGGTAATAGGTAGCATGAAAGCATGTAGAGAGGAACCCATTAGAATGCGTTGAATGAGCGAGAGTGGAAATGGCGATAGAACACATGAGTCAGATAAGTGAAAAGGAGCACAAATAACTATTGAGATAGGTTGAGCCAAGCTGTCTTTTTGGAAAATTATGTAATACATAAAATTGACCCATTCAAAATGGAAGGACGTAACCTTCTTCAATTTGGAATGATTTCTTGTAAATGCAACAAGAGAGTTAGCTAAGGCAACAAGCATTTAACCAAGTAACATTTGGATTACAAGTGCTAATGTGAGATGAAGAGTTGATGAAGGAGTTGAAGGGGCACTGCATAAGTTTATATGGGTTTGGATAGTGTGTGATCAACCAATGTATAAAATGATTGGGTGGGTCATTGTACAAGTCATCACACAATTTTCTTACATGACAAAGTATAGGGAGATAAGTTATTGTTAGTCAGAGGAAAAGCTAAGCATGTAAACACAAGATACATAAATACACAAGCTTCTAATTGAATAATAAAATTCTATTCATTAATTATTCTCCCTTATACATCCACTAAGTTATGACTATTCTCTCTTATTGCTTCACATTACGATGGCCCAACCATAGGTATATAAACAACAAAATTTTTAAGTATGGAATCATGCAAACTCTAACTCTCCTTTCCTCATGCAAACTATGATTTCAAGCTTTGACTAAACTTTTCTAGCTTTCTTTTAAGTTAACTCAGCATTTTTCTTTTACTTGACTCAACTTTTCTAGACAAAGCATTAACCTTCTAACTATGGCTCACTTGACTTCTAATATTAGAATTGAATTGTTTTCCCTATCTTAACTCTACTCCTCATGCATTGCATTCATATGGGAGTAACTGCTATTTATAAAACTCCCCCTAAATGACGACCATATGAATCAACCTTAACTTAATCATGACTCAACTATGCATGCTACAATTGCGATAAAAGATAGACTCAGAAAACTTCTTACAATGTAATTTTTTCTTTTTCATTTCTTCCATATTATATACATTTGAAACTACTTCATCTTCAATTGTTCTTTCTTGATGTAAGCTCTATATTTCTTCACTTGCATCTATTGCAATTTTTCTTTGACTTCTTTTATATTTGTTCTAAAAAACAATTTAGGCTTTTAGAGCCTATCTTCTGTAGCTTCATCTTGAAATATTCACTCACTCATGGACTACTACCACAACTCTTCATCTTCAAACTATGAACCTTTCCATGATTCTTCCACTTCATATTCTTGATCTTCTTTTTGCCATATTTCTTGATAGTATAATTTTATCTCTTCTTGACTCCGTTGTTGAAATATTGTTTCAAAGCTTTCTTCATCTTTAGAAACTTCCATACCCTTTCTTACATCTTTTTCTTCATCTTCATTTTAAGCTATAACTGTAGCTAGATTCTTGTCCTATGTACATCAAAACTCAAAATTAATGTTAAAAGAATCTTCATTATGCTCTGTAATGAGAGCTTTCTTTGCTTCTTATTTCTTTTGTTCCTCTTCACTTCATTGAGGCTATCTTTCAATGTTGTGATGTTAGTGGACATTCTCATCAAAACTCATGAATCACTTTATCCTCTTCTTAATAATCAATTTTTGCTAGATCGCACACTAATTCAAAAGAAATTCCAACTATTGCTTCATAGCTTATTGCTACAATGATAGCTTCAATCTTCAATTCTTCATAAAACATGGCACTTTCCATATTTCCACAACTATTCATTGTTTCAAAAAATAGACCACAAATTTCATCAACATAATTTTCGTCCTCTTTGTGGTGAGATATCTGAGCATGCATGTGCTCATTAACAATTTTAACTTCACTAAATTCATCATTCGTTGTTGGATTAATGAGAGATGCAGTTTCATCTCTACAAACCATTAAATCTTATCAAAATTTGTATTTGTTATTCTCAAAATTGAATTCCTCAAACTCTGATGCAAATAATTCATCATCAATTACAATCATACGAACTAGATCACAAATGTTATTTACTTTTTTATTGGAAGCTTCACCATCACCAAAAAGGTTTATTGTTGGATTCCCCAATTCACAATTCACTTTATAGTCACCATCCACAAGTGTCTCATCACAGTGAGATTCACCATCATCTTCACAATCCATGTTACAGTGGGGTTCTTGAGCTTCTATATGCTCTTGCTTTACTTCACATGTAGAGGCTTCAAATTCTCACTCTTCGATATTTTTTGTGTCTTCTTCATCCATATGCATGTCTGTTTGATGGGTTTCACTTTTATAGTCTTTATGACTATCATCCGTATTTGAGTGGGATTCTCCAAGCTTTCTTTCCTCTTAGAGTCTTACTCGTTTACTCTCATACATGCAATTGACTTTCTACTATTTCTTGAACATACTGTAACCAAATTCGTTGCTTTACGTCACTTTCCTTGATACCAAATTCTACTTCTAGAGTCTTCCATGCCTCCCAAGACATCTCATCCAATGCATGTTTTATAAGATTCAATACTAAGGAATCACGTACTTCATGATATGGGTTACTATACCAATACTCAATCAACTCTTTACATTGAATAAAAATTTTCATTTTGATAGTTCCCAAAAATTAAAATTTTTACCAATAATTTTGGAAGTTTTACTAGATCTATCCTAATCCATTCATCGTCAAAATGTTATACTTCATTTAATTGTCTTTAAGATTATTTGACTCTAGTGAGAACCTCTATGATCTCTTTGAAATACTTTGGGTCTTCCTTTAGATTTATTTTCTTTGTTTGCTTTAGTCATGCTTTGTGACCCATGACTGTTGTATTTATTTTGTCTTTTGTCTTATTTCCCTATTGTGTCATCCTTCCAGCAATGAACATCGCATAAACTTGATTATTTTTAAAACTAAACATTTTAACCTTTATTTTAACGATGCCTCCAAACAACTACTAGCAACTTTGCTAAGCTCTTCTACGCAAACTCTTATGGAGGCTCATGGCTACAACTTATGATGGAGACTCATTCTTTGGTCAGTGGTGGTGGCTCTTTCATCTTGATATGGTGGTGGATCTATAGGCTACTCACTCTAATATTTTAGTAGTTGGGTTTACAAACTCTCAACGAGCTCTAGTTTCTAGTTATGGATCAATGGATGAAAGCTTTGATTTGTTGGATACTCACAATAGCCAAGGCTCTTAGTGGAAGTAGCTCATGACCTTCTTAACTCCTTTGGTTCTTTGAAACCTTGCTAAACCTTTCTCTGATACCAGCTGTTATTTAGAAGGAGAGATAAACATGAAAACATAAGACAAATAAGTACACAAACCTCTGCTTGAATAAATAAGTTCTAATCATTAATTATTCGCTCATATACATCCACCAAGTTGCTGCTATTCTCTCTTCTTACTTCACATTACAATGACCCAACCATGAGTATATAGGCACTAAAATTTCTAAATATGGAATCATGCAAAGTCTAACTTTCTTTTCCTCATGAAAACTATGACTTGATGCTTTAACTAAACTCTTCTAACTTCAGTTAAACATAAAGGAACATTTTTCTTACCCTTAGCTTTCCTTAACAAGGCATTAACTTTTTAACCCTCACCCTCGCTCACTTGAATTCTAATATTATACTTAACTTTCTTTCCTTCACTTAACTTAACTCTTTATACATTACATGCATATGAGATTACTTACTATTTCTATTAAGTAAAACGTTTTTGATCTATGACAAAGTTGCGATCAATTGCAGTAAATTAGATAGGAAATTTGGGGATGGGTTTGTATGAATTATGTGCTCTTATAATTTTTAAATTGCTATATGAGACTAGATTTCACTTGGTTGTAAGACATTTGAATATTTGACAACTTTTAGGCTAGTTGGGTTGCTAATTCTATGAGATACTTTCATTCATATCATTTGTATATTGGTTACGTTAAGGCATTATTATATGGGATGATTATCTACATACTTCAATAAGTGTTAAACTTATGAATTTTAATAATTGTGAAATATAAAAAGTGAGTTGTAGTGTGGAATCAGGTAGTTTTAGATTGAGAAAATCGAAGAGATGAAGTGAGTCACGATGCACCACAACCCTATAATGATGGGCCATCTTGGTGCACTAAGTCGACCTCTGATATGGGTGACTATAGGGAATGGCAATGGATTTTTAGGTTAAATTAAAGTTTATGTTAGAGGTACTCTTTCAACCTCATTAATAAATTTACTTCCCTAGGTTGAAATGATATCAATTAATAATATTACTTATTTAGAGGACTTCCTTCAATTCTTGGGGGAGGAGTTAGTTTCTAATTTCTTGCAAATTTATTTCAAAGTTTTAGTTGAAGTAATCTAAAATTTTTCATATATTTAAAAAAAAAAATAGCTCATGGATTGTAACTCAATTGACAATCACTATGTAAAAACATTAGATTCAAAGTTCAAATCCCCATGAGTTAGGGCAAACCAAAAAAAATAATTCTATCTTTTAATTTATTATATTTTGAAGATGGTATACCTATTGTAATGTTTGAAATCAAATTATAATTAATATAACTTTTATGTAATTTTAAATAATTTCAAAATAATAACATTAAATTAATTACTAAAAAGCTATTAAATATTCTAATATTAAAAATTTTATATTTAATTTTAATAATTAATAATTTTAATATAATTATCATATTCTAATTTTATATTTAATTTAAAAGGATTAATGAAAAAAGAAATAATATGATTAAATTTCATGTGGTTTGGATATCTATTTTCAAAAATAAAAAATATAATTATCCCCTATCCACTCATGGAATATTTGTGTTGTTTCTAATTGTAGTAAAGATCTGACATAAAAGTTGTTTCTAACTGTATGGAAAGATGGAAGGGACATAAGAGGAATTGATGTCCTGGAAATCTTGCGAAGAAAAGTTGTATCATTCTTTAGAGGTAGCTACCCCACAAAACAAAGAGCCCAAAAAACATTTGTATTTATATAACATAAAGTGAATGGTAAGTGAATTTTTGTCTTAAATATAAAGTTTTGTCTTAAAATATTTTTTTCTCAAACTGTTTTTGTCTTAAATAAAAAGTTTTGTCTTAAAATATTTTTGTCTCAAACTATATTTCTCTTAAATATAAAGTTGTCTTAAAATATTTTTGTGTTAAACTATTTTTGTTTTAAATATAAAATTTTGTCCTAAAATATTTTTGTCTTAAATTATTTTTATCTTAAATATAAAATTTTGTATTAAATATAAAATTTTGTCTTAAAATATTTTTGTCTCAAATTGTTTTTGTGTTAAGTTTTAGGCCTGGAGGTGGAGAAATTGCTTGGAGGACTAAAAGTGGCTAGAATCTGGGCAAAAACATTTCAAAAAATCTTGTAGACACACTGTTTGAATCATGTTTTTGATGGTGGAAATGAATTCAGCACAATCAAAAACACCTAGGACATCTAAAAATTTGAATTTTAACAACTATAACTTGGATTTACAAAAATCCCTGCAACTCCAGCTAGTTAGATTACGGCTAAGTTTTATATTTAAGACAATTCGATTGATATTAAATTTTAATGTAAAATAACTAAAATAAAAAGTGCATTTTTTGGACAAAAGATTTCTTGTCTTAAAACTTCCCTTCATGTAATAGGGCGTACACATGCAACATCTATAATTTGGATATAGCTTTATTTTAGTTAAAAAGAGATTCATAAGATATTTTTAATGAACATATAAGTTTATATTATATATATATATTATATATCAAAGAGGGAAAGCTCATTATGTTAGAGGAGAAATAATTTATTTTTCTCTTTAATTTATTTTAATATTTTAAATTCATATCTAATAATTTATGAGAAAAATTTAATAGAATATAAATGTACAGAGTAATGAAATTTAATTATATTTTTGAAAAAATATAATAGAAATAAAAATGTGTTTTTTTAAATAAAAAGTAAATTAGTTTTTTAATTTTAGTATAGGGTGAGTAAATTCATTATGTTTATAAATATTTACCTTTTAAGATTGGGAAATTTATTTTGGTTATTTATCTAAAAATATAACTAAGCCAATGGAATATTGTTAATACTAATTTTTATTGCACATAGAAAACTTGGAAAAAAATGTGACCTTATAGTTTAAGGTTTTTCTAACAAAAAAAATTAGGTAATTGTTAGTCTCAACTTGATGTTGTTATTGTTACTAGTTTGATATTGATATTGATGTTGTTGGCATTGATACCATTGTTTAGTAGATATGTTGTTTCCTTATTATTATATTTTTTGGTTAGTAAACTACTCATTATCATTTTGTAACTGAAGGTTTGTATGGGAATATCACATGTTTTTTTTTGTGTTTACATTGGTGGGAAGAAAATCATCTTTAGAGTTTTATCCTATACAAATGTTATTGGAGTTGAAAATTATTTTCCACCAATTCATTGGCCATTGTCATTTAATAGATGTAAGTATTAATATTTTTTATTTTACTTTGATCAAAAATAGATATTATTTGCTTATGTATTTATTTTTTCAATTCTAATTGATAATTGTGAATTACATGCAAGTTTTTCAATTGTAATTGAGAATTGTGAATTACAAGCAATTAGTGAACCTAATTTTGTATGACTTATGTGAATATTGTGAAATGTTTGTAAATACTGTGGGATTTTTTTTATATCTCTTTTGTTATTCAAATTATTATTCACTTATTTAGTCTTGAATAGACATTCAAAACAAAAAGAAATATAAACTTTATTGCAAAATATACTATTTTTGAAAACTAAAATAGAATTATAACATAAAAATTTGTTACTAATTTTAAACAAATAAATTTATCAATTAAAGTTTAATAATATTTTTATTTAGTTTAATTTATTATAGTAAGGTAATATTTCATTTTGATGAATATATTAATGGCAGAAATTATATCAATAACTTTTACGTATTTCATCAAAATATAAACACAAACAACAAATGTAAAAAAATCCATAATTATAACATTTTATTATTAATATCTAGATAATATTAAAATTGATATAATTAAAATACATTTTATTATATTAAAATAAATTATTATATTTTTATATTTAATATAGATTTGTTTATAACATTAATTTTATTTTGTGTAATGAATAGTTTGTTAAAATTCTTATATAATAACTTCAAATCTAGATGAAATAATATTAACATTAATACTAATATATAAATATATTATTATCAATTGTAATTTTTTAATTAATAAATTTAATAAACTAAATTAAATCATAATACAAAATAGGAATTAATAATAAACAATTTAATTAATAGATATTATCAATAAAAAATATATATATTTTAATTTCAATTATCTTTAAAAATGAAAATATTTTTTTAATTTTTTTTTAATTTTTTAATATATATATTAATTTTTAAATATAAAAATAATGTTATTTATTTTAAAAATATTAAATAAATAAGTATATTAAATATGTGCAGTAGCAATCAACATAACATAAATTTTTGCAAACGCTTTTCAATAACAAGTGTGGTTCATCATTAAAACCAAAATTCTTTTATGTATTTTTACAGAATAATCTTCTTAATTCATTATGGATCAAAGCAACTCCAATAAACAATAATATATTTAAATTTACCAACATTATTAAAAATTAATTTAAAAAATTTTAATAACAACAATTTTATAAATTCTATCCACATTTTAAGTCAAATTTAAAGGAATTTGTAGGATAGGTCCTTTTTTTCACATTTCTCCTCTATGTCTGATTCCAAAATATCCGAAATATTTGGAAAATCAACCATAAAGGGTTAAATTCATGGCAGAAACAACGCCGACTGCCACAATGGTAAATATTTCGTTATTCTCAATAGTCAGAAAGCTTTAGAATTTACTGTTACGTGATGTCCACTCACACCCAAAACAAAAAGAAGAGATGGCATTACATTCAACAGTTTTGTTAACCAGAAGGGTGAGTAACATTACCTCGAACGGTATTGGGATTGTCGTTTTCCAGTTCCCTCCATTTCACCACCTCTGTCTCCATACTTCACCACCTCCATCTCCATTCCTCACTGCTTCTCCTGATTTGCAGTTATCTCAGTCTGTTGTATTTAAGCCGGTTTCAACACTAAAACGTTGGGTGGTTTATCCCTTTTCAGTGTGGTCGTTTTATTCTATATTTATTTCAGCAAACCTCTAAGATAAATGTCTTTCATTTGGTCCGCTCATGTAGGAATTATTTTCAGCAAAGATCTGGACACTCTTTCACTGTGACTAGATATATGTGTATGGAATCCCACGTTAGTATTCTGGCAACTATGCCGGCTCTTAAAACTACTGTATTCTGGCAACTATGCCGGCTCTTAAAACTACTGATTTGAATATAGGTTATACACATGGTGAGGGCTATCCGTCGAAATGGATTTCGATTGCTACTAGAATTGATTACAATTACTGCATTCTATGGGAATGGTGTTGCATGTTTCGCTGAAATGTTGCACTCTAAATCATGGTTGCATAGAAGAATACATGTATTGGTGGAATGGTATTATAATGTCATTTACTGCAACACATAAGTGTAATGTGCTGGAATGACGATTGTTTTCAAAACCAAAAATGATAGGCGTTAGTCTCGGCTTTAATAGTTAGAGTTGAGTTAGGATTTATTAAAGGTTGTTATGCTCTTAACCTGTAAATGATACCCAAATACAGAATATGCGAAGAAAAGAGACCCAGAATGCAGAATATGCAAAGAAAGGATACTCAGAACACAGAATAGCAACGAATTTATTATTCATAGAGTAATGTTCACTTGCCTCTTCGAGAGGGCAACCTCCAATAGAGCAGAGCTCGATTACAAAAGTAAGACACTATGCTCCTCGCAGGGAGTTTCTATCCTGTATATATGACTCCTACGTGCAATACCACGAGCCAATACCGTGTATTTGCAACTAACTGTGGTTCCGTTATTAATTGCGGATTAACCACTTACAATTATTAATATGGGCTTTATTGACTCTTGACTATGACTTGGTCCCATTACATAGATAAGGGGGTTAGGGTGGGACCCTGACATGCCCACCCCCTTAACACTAGCCTTGTCCTCAAGGCTGAAGCTGTGGAAACTGCTGCAGAATAGTGGCTGGCTCCCAAGTTGCATCTTCTGGAGAGGTGTCTTTCCATTTGACGAGGACTTCCTTAATCATGCGGCCGCGCAGTTGCTTGACTCGTGTGTCGAGGACCTGTTCCGATTGAAGCTAGAAGGATCCTTCTTCGTCCAATTCCGGGAGACTAGTCTGAATTCTGCAATTGTTCCCAATCACTTTCTTGAGGCATGAGACATGAAAAACTGGATGGATTTTTGCCGTAGGTGGCAAGGCCAACTTGTAGGCCACTTCTCCAATGCGTTGAAGTACTTGATAGGGTCCGTAGAATTTGGGAGAGAGTTTCTAACATCCCTTGTCTTTGAGTGATGTTTGCTTATATGGTTGGAGCCGTAAAAAGACCTAATCCCCTTCTTGAACGTGGCGCTCTGAGCGATGCTGATCTACCTGGTGCTTCATGCGGTTCTGAGCTTGATGAAGATTCTCTCTAAGATGGGCAAGCATAGTTGCGCGGTGTTGTAGGAGTTGATCCACTGCTTGGACTTTTGAGAATCCCTTGAGATATGAAGTAGGTGAAGGCAGGAGTTGACCATATACTGCTTCATAGGGGGTCATTTTGGTGGTGGCATGGTAGTTGGTGTTATACCACCATTCTGTCAGAGGTAGCCACTGTACCCAAAGGTGTTGTTTTTCTGAAGTAAAACACCTAAGGTAGGTTTCTAGAAATTTGTTGACTGCTTCAGTTTGACCATCTGTTTGCAGGTGGTAGGAAGTACTGAGTTTTAGTTGAGTGCCTTGGATTCTGAAGAGTTCCTGCCAAAAATTGTTGGTGAAGATCGGGTCGCGGTCGGACACAATAGAAATGGGCATGCCATGCAATTTGAAGATCTGA
>APFE030466295.1:0-112387 GCA_000404065.3 Pinus taeda
AGTTTTGAATGGTCTTCAGAAAATAGGCAGGGATTGGGACTCGTTCATTTTCATGGCGGGTTTTCAAATTAAAACAGTTCTGACCCCACGGCCCGTTAGAGAAAAAGAGCAGTCAGTTGAAGAGTCAGTTAAAGAGCCCACGATTGCTGAGCTTCAGAAGGAGGCTAAGGATAGAAGGAAGGTAAAATCAGAGTTAAGAAAGTCAGTCAAGCCACTGGTTAGTAAAGAACAGCCTCAGCCATCAGCAAAAGGAGAAGCCCAGCATAAGAAGATTGTACCTGGGCCAAAAGAATCTGAAAAAGTGTCAAGGGTGAGGACGAGGAGTCAAATGATCAAAGAAAAAGGCAAAGCAGTGGCTGTTGAGGAAAGCCCGGTATCAAAGGCCAGCTTGAATGATTTGCTGGAAGCTATTGAGTTTGATCAAGCTGGGCCGACACACATTGAACCAATGCACATTGACTTGACACAGTCAACACCGGAAAGCACTAAGAAATCTAAAGCTGCAAAAAGACTGAGGTTTAACGAACTAGGTGATGAGTTTATTTTCAAACCAAGGAGACCCCTCACAAGAAATCAAGTAAGGGAAGCTGAGAAACTTCCCAGAACAGAGGAGACAAAGGAAATAAAGGAAAAACCTCTTACAAGAAAGCAAGCAAGGGAAGCTGAGAAACTGCCCAGAACAGAGGAAGCAGAGGAAATCAAGAAAAAAGGTTCAAATAGAAAAGGCATCATTTCCCAAGGAGGAAATATCATATCTACAAAGGACCAGTTGGAAGAAAATGAAAGTGAAATGGCTAAGATGAAGACTGCCAAAGCTGAAATCAAAGCCATGGAAAAGGAGGTTGCAAAATTGAAAGCACAGCTAAATAAATTAGCTGCTAAATGAAATTACTGATTCTGAGTAAGGTGTTGTTCTAAAGTTTTGTACAATTTTGCTTAAGTTCATTATTTTGAAGGCATGTAAACACGGCTATATATATACAAGGTAAAAAGGAATTTTGAAATCAGGTGGCAGAGCAGTTAAAATCACAGAGAAAATTGAAATTGTTTAAAACAGTTTCGCAGCGCGCTGTGAAACTGCTGTAGGTGTTGATTTTTAAACATAGGCAAACATTTTGATGAAATACTCAGAAATTTGCAAAGGGAACACCTCAGTGACGTGTAAAGGATCAAAGCAAGCTGCCACAGCCATTCAACATATGCCAGGTGTACCTTTAGTAAAAGGTAAAATGTTTTAAGCTAAGTTTGGAATTTTTTGTTATAAAGCCACTTTATTCTCGGTGATTAGGGTTTGAAGGGAGCTGCATACGAAAAGTTTTGGTTGGCACACCTGTACATCAAAGAAGCCTCCAGCATATCAGGAACGTGGTAATGCCATATATTATCCGGTTATTAAAGAATTAAAGAACCTACTGCTGCATACTCGGTGATGCTAGGTAATGGAGGACCAAACCCAAAAGCTTAGGGATATTTTCAGCCAACATGGAGCGGATCAAAGTCTTCAGCATCCAAAGCTAACATGGAACATTAATTGCTCATCTCTTGCCATCTCAGCCAAATGCAAAGGAAACCAGGTGTCAAAGCTGCAAGGAGGAATCTTTCTACGAAGGAAATAGAATTAGAGTTATAATTAGATTAGAACTCTTTAGAACTTTTGTTAGTAGTTGTTGTATTAAATAAGTTTGTTAAAAACAGATAAGGGTCATTAGTGACAATCATCGAGCTCCCCTCATGCTGGAGGAGGAAGCTCCAAGTAGTTAGAGTTATGTTTCTATATATAGTGGAAAAATGTATGTAACAAGGGTTGGAAAATTTGAGAAACTGAGTATTGCTTTGGCTTGTGTAAAAACTCAGTTTGGTAATATAATTTACTACTTATCTTCTCAGGATTCTTAAGGTGTTTCAAATGCTCAAGATATGTGGTTTTGTTTTATCTTTAATGTTTTAACAGTTGTATGAATACACAATCACTCAGAATTCACTTATGCTGCTCTGACTTCCTGTGTGTATTTGTAAACTGAGGTTTCTATGAGATGATGTTTTGAGTATTTAAACATTGCATGCCCTCACTTCTATGCATGAGCAGTGTTATATTTTATTAAATATGATCAACTCCATAAGCCCAATGGAAGTCTTTGTACTGTCTGTCCAGCCAACATGTTTATTAAATGTACTTCACAAGAGTTAGCCCTCTTATCAACAAACAAAATCAATAACTTTTTAGAGAGAGCCCTCTCGGGCTAGGGAGGCTAATCCTTAGTCTAAAGATTGGTCTGAAACAGTTACACAGAGTCTATCTGATTAGCAGCCCCTTCAGAGATTGATTTTGTGATAACAGCTACTACCACACTTAAGGAGTGCGTTGTTGCAATAGAAGATAAAATCTCAGGCAGAGGCCTTGGAGATTTCCATGAGACTACATGAGACTCCAATGCAGGATCCTATCCTAGGATTTCAGCAGATTCATGCGCAACTAAAGAATCTGTGCCTTGAGATGCAAAGCCTGAAGCAGGACAGGACAATTCGGCCAGAGGTACACGTTGAGGTATGGTGCTTGCAATGCAAGAGTCAGGGTCATAACAAAGACCATTGCCCGGTCTTTGAAAATATTATTGCAGGAGGAGGGCTGATGCCTTTAAGGCTGCAAGCTCAAAGAGGACCTAGCATGGGGCCTGCATTATGGTGCGCTATCTGTCAGGTAGCTAGAAAACATGCCACAAATAACTGTCACCTACTACAGAAGTATGTGCAAGCACCGCAACAGTTTTTCTGCAATTTTTGTAGGTCGGTAGGACATGATGAGCGCACTTGCAGGAGCTATGAATTGATGATAGATAGAACTCCCGCCTACAGGGTTCAGGCTGAGACGTGGCCCCTTAACCAGAATGCAGGAATAATGCGAATGAGATTTTAGGGGCACGGACGAGGCCGAGGCCAAGGAGGACCTGGTAGAGGTCGAGGACAGTTGATTTTCTACAATTGTGGAGGACCAAGACACTATGCCCGCGATTGCACTAATCCAACAAGTCCGTCATGCAAGTATTGCACGTTGTTTGATCATAAAATGGAAGATTGTCCTACAGTGATATCTAGGATACGTGACAAAGGGGTGCTACCACCTCCACCGACTCAGATTGTACAGATGATGAGATCTAAGCCACGCAAGGAAGATCCAAACGTAAATATCGTACTCAAAAGTGGATTCACGACGGGAGATGACAAGGGGAAACAACTAGAAGACAGTATGTTGGCTCACAAATCCTAGTCGAAAGAGGTTGAGTTCACTTCAGAGTGCACTTGTGAAGCCTCCATGGAAGCCAAGAATAGCTTCGATGAGGCCTCCACCTCAGGAAGCAAGGATAAGCCTGAGTTGGAGATGGACCCCTCTATGCTCACAACTTTCCTTGAAACCTATATGAAGTTACTGCACGACAATAAGGCTATGAAAGGGCTACAAGAACTCATCAATAGATGCGCTGGAACCGCACCAGGTGAGTCGTGGATAGTACAAAAGATTGGCAAGCATAAAACAAGGACGGGACATGAGATGAGACTAACTGCACAAATAGGAGAGTATGAAATGTATCCGGTCATTTTGGACCTAGGGTCAGATGTGAATGTCCTGCTAAAGTAAACTTGGGAGCGAATGGGGAAACCTATGCTACAATGGTCTCTGATTCAGCTAAGGATGGTGAATCAGCAGAAAATCATCCCCATGGGGCGGATGCAGGGGGTGACCGTGGATATTGAGGGAGCGAGCGCGCTGACGGATTTTGAAGTAATAGAGATAGTGGATGACAACAATCCCTACCCTGCACTCTTAGGAATTGACAGGGCTACTGATATGAATGAGATAATCAATCTGAAGAAGCAAAAGATGATTTTTGAGAAGAAATCACTGCACGTAATAATACCCCGGGATCCTGTTGAAGGATCGCGCTATACAGAACCAGTCCGCGATTATGAGAGTGATGATGATCTTGACTACATCTATAAGATAAAAATGTGAGACCAATACTGGGTGAATCCCACCGCTCATGCATGGATTACATGGGATCGTGAGAGTTCCAGCACTTCGAACTCCGACGAAAAAATAGAACGATGGCAGAATCGATTACACGTAGTAACTACGCTGAATTGCAACATGTTGACCCGGTCATTGCGTTTCATCATTAGAGGCAAGAAATATGCCTATTTATGATGGTCTAAGTGAGGTAGAAATATTTTTGGATGCATTTGAAAGGGAGCTACCAAAAAAGCAGCCCTTCTAGACTTTGGACTGGGCACTGTGCGCTACGCCTGCAAGATGGTGGGGTATGCACAAGGGAATATTTGATGATTGGCACGAATGTAGGAGGATGATGAGAACACGATTTGGGAAGCTGTTGTGGCCAGCAACAACCCCCCCTTTTTATTTTAGCTATCTACCCAAGATACTAAATAAATAGGGGACCCCTAGTGTAATTTTGAGAAAAAATCAAATTTCCCTTCTTCAAAATAAAGATACCATCGCAATCTTAAAAAACAGTCTTCCAAATATTTTCACCTAAGTCTACAATGGGGAGAAGGTCTTTGAGAAATTGCATCAAGGCGCAAGGCCCCCCCCCCAAAAACGTTAAGCATAACGTCGCGTCGCAAGAACTACTGTCCATATGGAAAACCTCACAAACTCCCGATTTGCGATAACGCCGATCACAATGATCGCACATCGCAGAAATGAAATGGCAATACTTAACAATCATCAAACTCCTGCGATCCGCGATGTGGTGACCTGCGATATTGCGATTTGCGATAAGCGCGCCTTGCGACGGCACGAGCTTCGACAGTACATAAAGCGAATCATAAATCATTTAAACCACAAATCTTTCAGGCACACCGTTCAAAGATATACCACTTACCATAATCTGGCTTCAAATCATGCACTTTTGATGATAGTAAGTAGGTTAGTTGTCAGTTGTTTAATGAAATAAGGACACGTGCTTTGCTGAAGAATTGTTTTCACGTAAGGTGGCATATTTAGTATATCGTCTGCATTTAAAACCCTCCCATCATCTTTCTCAATCAGTCATTTCCGCCTCGCTTGTAATCTGCAGGAACTAGGAGATAAGAACATTCAAAAACCGAACGCAGAAGAAAATGGGGAAGAAGACTAATGCCCAAGGTTCCGAGTCAAAAGAAAAGGCAAAGGAGATGGCGCCCTTATACACAGACACTGCATGCAACAGAGACGCAGGAATTTCAACCTGGGAAGGCATGTATAGGCTGCTAGAGGAGGAAAACCCCAGAGTACTGAAGGCCGATAGCGCTGCAGGATCGCCAAACTCTTCTGAGGCATCCTTAGAAGAGCTGGCTTGTTCGTTTCTCCATCGAATAGCAGCTAGACCCAAGATACTGCCATATACGGATATGATCAAATGGATACTCGACAATGCAGAGTTACAGGGCAGACAATTCAAGGCTCCAGGGCATGGGCTCATAGGATCATTTGCAGCGCAAGACCTAAAGCTTATGTACCATCTTCCGGAGCCTCAGATGACCTATAACACGCAATCTGTCCAGAAATTTGCAGCAGAGAACCCAAATCTAGCAGAAACCACTAAAGAATGGTCCAGGAGAGAGGAGCCGTTGAAAAGGGATAAAAATGGTAAGTATAGCACAAGTTCTCTCACATCTCCATATTGTTTTGCTGCAGCCATGCTCTGCAGGCTGTTTGGGATGCCAGACATAAATAAATTTTCAGCTGAATGGCTGCCACTCGTAGAAGCTGCCACAAATGCCGATCTCGTAGACTGGGCCAAAATATGTTCTGATAATTTGTTTACTGTTGTCATGAATTATCGTAATAAGAGATCCTCATCACAAAGGGTCTACCCTCCATTTTATCTATCTGCTTACATTATGGATTCTATTTGCTATGTATCGAAGTTTCCAACTATGGGTTGGAAATGGACTACCCAAGACCCGTCGCCTATTCATGTTTACCACAAAGTACTATGGGATTCACAGTTCGCCCCTCACCTCTATCAAATTTGCCATGGGCTCATTCTACCCTTATATAGGATGATATATGGTGAAGAACCCCCAAGGTGATCACCCGAAGCGCAAATAGACATCATCCTCGTCGCAAGATGGTTCGGGGAAGAATGGTTCACTTATATCAGAATGTTTGGGAGCACTGTACCTCCACATGTCCTACCCCTGTATGTCCCCGACAAGCTTTTGGCCAAGGAAATTGCCTATCAGACTTACTCTTAAGGCGGCCTAACCAAAGATTTAAAAGACAAGAAGAAGGCCATATGGCCTCAGTTTCCTGTAGCTTTTGGGGCCTTCTCATTATTTGATGTGGGGCATGCTTTTTCTGAAGTAGGGAATATGATGTCCCTAAAATTGTTTAAATTCCCCGCCCGACCTTTTTACCTAAATAACGTCGCCCATGATTTCACTACAAGTGTCAGAATAAAAGTGTTCACGGGAAAGAAAGATTTATTTGATGATTTGTTTCAAAATAAAAACTCATTCCAGGAAGTTTTGCGAGAAGCTAAGTCGAAGTTGTCCCCAGACGACCTCGAAATATTTTCGTCATATAGAGAAAGAAGACTAGTCGGCATCCCTCTAGAAAAGCTTCAACCGCTCACCAGAGAACCTACTCCAAGTGTCAGCCTCAACGGAAACTCCAGTTCTTCCAAGTCTAGATCTGACGTTGTTCAAAGAACACCCGAACGCTCTAAGAGGTCTGCAAGCGACCAAGGGAAAGTAGGAGAAGCGGCCGAAGATACTGCCCAGTCAAGTGCCATGTCGCAACCACAAACTATTGCTTCCTCATCAAGGGATGTCCCTCCTCCCGTCACTACATCATCGCTCGTCACGATACAGCTCAATAAGGAGTGGGAAAACTTCAACGAGCTAATCAACCCGGAAGGGCAAGTCCCAAGGACGCCTGTAAGCAATGTGCAAGTAACACAGGAAATGGTCTCAACCGTGGTCGGTAGCGTCTCAGAAGCAGAACACGGTCATATCGCTCCGTCTCCCAAACTCCTACTTAGCATAGAAGAAATTTCCCCACTGGACGTGTTCTATAGTCCTCAACATAAAGCAGTGGTGAGAAGACAAAGAAAAAAGAGAAAGCTGGAGAATACGCTGTTGCAGAGTGCCGAACATTTAGACGTCTTGTGGAAAGACCCTAACAGCAACCCCACGGAGAATCTCACGAAATTGTCTCAAATTGCAGGAGCATATGCTTCTGTGACTATTGACAAGGCGTCTAAAGTACAACAACTATTAAAGGAGCAAGAAAACCATATACAGTTGCTGCAACAACAACTACAACAGGCCAATGCCAGCAATGAAGCGTCCAAACAACTCGAGAAACTACAAGAAGATTTTCAACAGATGCAAATAAGCTATCAGAAAAGCCTGGACGAAAAAGGAAAGCAGTTGCACGATTTGCATGAAATACATAAAGACGAGCCCAAGCTTTCCGAATTCGTTTCAGAATCTACCAGTTTAAATGAGCAACTTCTGCAGCAACAGGAAGAGTTGGGACGGAAATTATCGCAGTGGAGTCACTATTGCGAGCTGAGCGATAAACTCGCCAGTCAAGTGACAGATATGCGAAGTGAATACGACCAAGCTGACAGACAAGTAACAGAGTATATAGCTTGGGAAAATGGGGAGGAAGCAAAAAGAGCAAATGCACCTAGAATAAATGAAAGCCATAAATAATTGCTCTTCAACAAATGGGACGACCAAATCAAACAGGCAGAACAGGCAGCAGAGGCAGCGGCGACGCAGGATGGTATCTTTATAGACTGTGTAAATGAAAATTTACACAGATCAAACTTAATCATGGAAACCGCCCCGGGATACTTACCAAACAAGTCACAAATAGAAGCAGAATGGAAAGAGAAAGCGCAGGAAAAGGGTAAGGCAATACAAGATTTGAACAGGTTGAATTGGGAGTGCTATTGGGCATACTTAGTTAAGCCACACAGTCAATGGATGACTGTGAAATGCATCACAAACTCAGCAGAGAAAGTGGTGCCAGCTATCAAAGATTTCATTTTCGCAACCCAGCTCAGCGCAGAAGTCGGCTAACCGACTCTTCTCAGGTCCATGTTGAACACCTGCAATTTCAAAGACCAGATCCAGAGATAATTTATTTTTAGTAGTTTGTTCTTTCTTTTTTTGTTTAGATTAGAAAAAGGGCGGTCGTTTGAGAGCCGTATCCTACAATTTTGTAAAAACACTATATTAGATTTAGGAAGTAGTATTTAAACCCTTCTCATGCATTTAGAGAAGGGTCCGTAGATTTGTCAAAAACTTATCCTCAGAACATGCACCTTTGCACCCTCAGAGGAGGTTTTGATGAATAGATGGATCGGAATTTATCTTTACTTGCATTTTGATATCTGCTACTGATGTTGCACTTTTGTACTCTTAGTAGATTTTAGAACAAGTAGAAATAGATTGTTTTGCTTGAGGCTTATGGGTAGAACTAGTCATTAATGGTACTTTTATCTCTTGGAAAATGTCTGCTTATACTCTTTAAGCAATTTACAGTTTCAATCGTTTATGTGTTACTGCTTGAACATATGGGTTATCATTTGGCACTTTTGTACGATGGAGTCATATCGTTCAGGTGTGACATATGAATGGCTTATTATGCGATATGCTGCTCACAACTGTTTTGCGTAACTTCTTATGCAAAGTAGTTCATCTCAAATGGTTTCTTTTATTGTGATAGCTGAATGATCTTTAGTACCAGTTATTATTCGAAATCTTTTTAGATCGCGTAATGGAGTACATATAATCCCGGGTTAGAATAGATTTGATTTGTTGTTCCTCATTAGATACAGTAGCATAGAATAAAGTTAAAGAATCCGATTTAGATTAGCTTTAAAATACTCTCAGATCAGCACAGTTCAACTCTATATACATACACACACACCCAAGATTGGGAAACTGGTCCCGTTATCCCCAGTCGGACCCGCTATACCAAACGGATAAGGAGCTGCCAACCAAGGTCCGGACCGGGTGGGTATCCCCCTTGTTGTAGACCCGATTTTCGGGGCTTCAAAAGAAGCTTAAGATGCGACTAAGAGACAAGTACGATGGACAGAAAGATCCACGCGCGCATCTAGCCAAATGGACGCAGGCTTGTGGAGAAAAGCCCCAACCTGAGTGGGTGCGCCTGTTCTATCGTACCCTGGATGTTATCCCAATGAATTGGTATATAGAAACAAAGCTCCTCTGTGGGATAGGCGACTAGGATATCCTACGTGAATGATTCAAGATGACATTCAATTTTCAAGACGGGTTTGACAGTATTAATGAGGCACTACAAGAGGTGAAAGCAACCATCTTTAGGATATCGCAGGATCCTTTAGACCTAATTTATCCTGCATGAGTTACTCAATTGAGTCACGCGCTCGATTGTTATAATGTAATTTTTGAAGATGAGGATGAGGATCTGTGGAAGATTAACATCCCAGAAACAGAAGGCTACCGTGAGGTTCAAGGACTGCAGATTGAGAACCCTGATATAACCGCGTCAGTGAAAACAAAACAAGTGAACATTGGTACAAAGGCAGAACCCAAATTAGCGAAGATTGGAGACTACTGGGACGACATGACAGTGGATAAGGTCACTGAATTGCTCCGCAAATACCAGGACTTATTCCCTACCAAGTTTACAGATCTGAAAGGAATAATCAAAGACGTAAGAGTGATGAAGATCATGTTAAAGCCCAACGCGAAGCCAATTAAGCAGAGGTCTTGCTGCCTCAATCCGAAATACAAGGAGAAGGTCCTCTTAGAGCTAGACAAGATGCTAGTGGCAAGCATCATTGATCCTGTGGAAGAGTCTGATTCGGTAAGCCCTATGGTGGTGTAAGAGAAAAAGCAGAAGGATGAGATACAGATATGCATGGATCTCAAAAAAATGAATGACGCTTGTGTGCATGATCCTTTCCAAACTCCATTCACGACTGAAGTGTTGGACAATGTAGGTGGCCAGGAAGCATATTCCTTCACTGATGGGTTCTTTGGGTACCACCAAATCAAAATCGCAGTAGAAGAAAGGAGCAAGACAGCCTTTGTGACTGAGTGGGGTTGTTTTCAATACACTATAATGTCGTTTGGATGGAAGAATGTGCCTTCCATCTTTTCACGCGTGGTTGTTGCGACATTCAAGGAATTTATTCATAAGTTTTTGGGGATATATTTTGATGACTGGACTGTATTTGGGATGGTTAAGCACCACGTAGCAAGCTTGCACTTAATGCTAGATATAGGTCGAAAATACCAAATCACTCTCAATCTCAAGAAGTGTTTGATTTGCGTTCCTTTTGGGAACCTATTGGGGCATGTGGTTTGCAGACAAGGGCTGATGGTTGACCCCACGAAGATCATGGTGATACTAAACTTGGAAGCACAGAGGAGTGTGAAACAATTACACGCTACGCTGGAACATACGGGATATTACAGAAAGTTTATCAAAGGTTATGCCCAGATCACTGTGCCGTTGGAAAAATTGTTGAAGAAGGATGTCACGTACTACTAGAACGACGACTGTGAGAAACGCTTGGATATATTGAAAGAAAAGATGGTTACCGCCAATTCTACTCTTCCCGAATTGGGAAAAAGAGTTTCATGTACATGTTGACTCGTCCTGTATAGTGTTAGGAGCAGTACTAACACAGGGTGGAGGCGAAGGATTGGACCATCCTATCACATTTGCAAGCCACCGATTATCCAAGGCAAAGAAGAACTATTCTACCACTGAATGCAAGGGGCTAGCTATGGTGTATGCACTCAAGAAGTACCGACACTACTTGCTAGGAGGCCATTTTAAAATGTATACGGGTCACTCCGCACTGAAATACCTGTTCAATAAGCCTGTGTTGGGGGGGAAATCTGTAGATGGCTCTTATTGCTCCAAGAGTACGATTTTGAAGTTGTTATGAAGCCTGGATGATTGAACACGAGACCAGACCATCTGTCATGCATTGAAACAGGGGAGGAACACACTAACTTGGAAGAAGGATGCCTGACACGCAACTATTTGCAGTATGTGTCACGGATGGTCATTTTGAGGATATAATACACTTCCTAACAACAAGAACTGCACCGGAGTGATATTATGTCCAACAAAAGAAGGAACTAGTGGTGTGCATGGCAGGTTTCTCTATCATTGTTGGGCATCTATACAAGATGAAGACTAATGAGATGTTCCTACGGTATGTACATGAGTCCGAACGAAACAGTATCCTCGTGTATGCTCATGGGGGCGCCGTGGGAGGACATTATGCAGGGAGAGCAACTGTGCAGAAGATTCTACGCGCAGGGTTGTGGTGGCCAACCCTTCATCAGGATTCAAAAGCATATTATAAGGCATGTGATGTATGTCAAAGAACATGCAGGCCATCGTGGAGGGATGAAATGCCTTTGAAACCACAAATGGCGTTGCAACCTTTTGAGAAGTGGGCAATAGATTTTGTAGGACCCATTCAGCCACAAGGGAAGACAACGGTGAGGTACATTATCACTATGATGGAGTATTTGACTCGTTGGTCAAAAGCGCAGCCAGTGAAGGATTGCACGGGTGTGACGACTGCAAAGTTCCTATTTGAGCATGTACTGACGCGATTGGATGTCCAAGGATATTGATGAGTGATCATGGTACGCACTTCCTGAATGAGACGATCAGCGCACTAACAGAGGAATTTTAGGTTTATCACCAGAAGAGCACACCTTATCACCCACAGGCTAATGAGATAGCGGAGGCATTCAACAAAGTGCTTGAAAACGCACTGACCAAGGTTTTCAATGCTCAACGAAGTGATTGGGACCTACGCATACCTGCAGTATTGTGGGCTTATCAAACAACATGCAAGAAGCTAACGGGACAAACCCCTTCTAGGCTTGTCTATGGTGTGGAAGTTGTAATGCTTATGGAATACATTGTGCCTAGTTTGCACATAACAGTGCTCACAAGTATGATAGATTGTGGAGCCCTTGAAGAGAGGCTCACGCAGCTGGATGAGCTAAAAGAAGAAATATTTCTAGTTGGGTTTCACCAATAGGTCCAAAAGCAGCGTGAGAAGGGATGGCATGATCTGGTTTTGTTGTATGATAGTAAGTTTGATAAATTCCCCAGAAAAGTCTGGATGCATTGGTTAGGACCTTATGTTATTAAGGATATTATTGACAAAGGAACAGTACAACTGTTAAGTTAAATGGAGAACCCTTCCCAGGAAAGTTGAATGGCAGTCGCTTGAAGCCATACACCGGCGGTCCGGCCATGTGACTAAATGAAAGTAGCACATTCTTAGCGCTCCAAGTGGCCGAAAGGAGGCACAGGACTATAAGCTACACTTGCCGAGTTGGGGAGCTACGCTATTGGAAGAGGGTGCGAAGCAAGGACGTGTCACTGGGTCCATGACAACGCAGAGGGAGATGTGCTACATAGGAAGAAATCTTACAAGGCGGCTGGAAAGTGACCATTAAAGTCATTGTTCATGAAACGACAACAGAAGTAAGGCCAAATGGAGTGGGGTCGACATTTAAGACGAAATTTATGGCTTAGATCCTTGAAAATATGTCGTCAATCTGGCATTAATGAATCGATTTCAGGGGGAAGGGTCGAATTTGAATTCAAATTGCCCTATAAATTACAAGTGGTTGTCTAGCAAGAAACACTTGGCATTTTTAGTGATCAGTTGTTGAGCTCTCAAACGCCTATGGACCCCGAGTTTTTCAAAGCCCTCAAACATACTCCTACATTTGTGAATTTGCCTGAGACATCGCGAGTACTGATAGAGAGTGTTATGTCATCACCCCCATAAGTTATCAATACATAGAAAGTGGTAGAAGAGCCAGCACAAGAAATGGAGAAGCAAGCCGAAGAAGTTGGCCCTGAAGTAGTCGAAGTACTAGCGAAGGTCCCTAAATCTTCGAGAACGCCAAGACCAAAGCCAACCCCAACCAAGGAGACCATGGAAGATAAGAAGGGAAAGCAGCTTTTCAACTCGGTGCGCGCGTCCCAGAGATGAAACCCAACAAAGCCCACTACCCAGGAGAAAGGCAAGGCTATAAACCTAGAGGCATAAGTGGAGGATATCGAAGATATCCCCATGGACGATGAAGATGTGGGAATGGAAATAGAGGAGGTTGAAACCCAGGGTGCGGACCCTCTTACACGGTTGCTAGAGTATGTCCCTCCACGGAAACCTAAGTCCAAGGTCCCAAAGGACATTGATGAAAGTAAGACTCCCTTGTAAACCCCATTGCTACCAGATGAGATCACTTTTGATGGTCCGCATTTGGCACGGGCGCCGATTTTGAATCTCGAATACTGGGACTTGGCGAACCATGACAAGTTCCTACACCTGGGGACCCAATAGTTGATGCATCGGATCATAGACACAACTACGTGGATGACTGCACTCGGGCCATGGAAGTGGCTTAGAGGAGTAGAGAAGGCAGGATTACTCAACCTGCTCTGGGTGCCGCACTATAACCACACCCCTGTGACGGTTTTACTCATCAAGCAGTTGTTTTTCTTGGATCATGATGGTTGTCTATGGCTGGAGGAGCCAATACCCATCACCGATATGCTGATTCACTGCATCACACACCTACCATATACAGGGAAAAATATAGCAATGATTTTTGGTGGCAAGGGTGGCGAGCTAGCGCTCGTAGAATCGATGAAAGAGAAGTTTAAATTGGTAAAGAAGTCGTGTAGGTATGCAATATCCAGCATCTGCGACCCCGCTATGAAGGTGGCAATGCAAATCCTTGCAAGGAAGGTCATGCGGAAGTGCCATGCTGAGAAGGCATATAATAGGGCGCTGACAAAGGCCCACAGTCGCCTTCACCTGCAACCGAAGAAGAGGACACAGAATAGCACGGTACGGACCCCCAGGAGATGTCTAGCCGTATTAAGCGCCCGAGAGAGCCAGAAAAGGGAGGGTCCAAAAAGAAGTCCAAGGCGACCAAGACCTTGCTAGATCCCATCACACTAACGAAGCGAGACTTATACGACATCAGTGACACAGTCAGAGACATCACCGCGGAGGCATTACAGCAATTTGAAAAGTAGTAGCAGATCATCCTAGGGGCCATCCAGACTAGACCGCAGGAGTTGCAGGCCCACGCGTCGCCAATTGGTATGGCGTCTACCAGCTTCGCTATCGACACATCAAAGGTTGTCGATATGTTATGCACAAAGGCTTCCAATGCACTAGTGCTACCGGATGGAGCACTGACAACAGGGAATGAGGCTGACAGGCCCACTATCAGTGCCTTGAAGGGAGTAGGATTGAACGTGGCAACACTCCCACGTGAAGCACTCCACTCCTTGCAGGATGGAGTAATTGCAAAACTAAGGGCCCGCAAGCACCATGCCCTTTAAGTGATCAGCGAGTAGAGAATAAACAATGAGAAGATGGCCTTACAGAGGGATGCTGCCATCGCCACCGAAACTGAGGCAACTAGCCAGAATAAGAAGATCATACAGGTCGTGGAGGAGGCCTGCAGAATGGTCCTGGAATTGTCCATTACGAAGGAGGAGCTAGTCGAGGTCTGCATCCGTAAATTGGCCACAGGGATGCGCAATACTCAAACGGAGATGGCGCGGGTTCAGTTGGAGCTGAACTTGTAGATTACAGAGCTTCAGTTGAGGGCTTAGCCTTCAACACCACCAAAGGTCAAAGAATAGTGAGTGGTCGTTGTCTCAAAAGAAATCGTGGCAATGGAGAGTGCAGTAGAAAACTGCACCCAGTTGTTTGAACAATCATTTGAGGTCATGACTGGCTTGCAGGAGGACCCAAACCTCTAAAGGCTCGAGATGGAAGCGCGCAAAATTAAATAACACTATGACGAAGTGAAGGGCATAATGTGAATTGTCACGCTAATACAGAGGTTAGCCAAGCTTCAGGAAGCCCAGCAGCTGAAGGAACAAGTGGACGCAACGCTGCACAAGGAAGCAGTGCTATAGGCGTGACTCAAGCCTTGGCTAGAGGAAGCTTATGAAGTTACACGAAACATTGAAGATAAGCTTGTGAGTTTGCAAGCCACGCAACAACAACTTCAGGCTGACAGCGCAGGGGTAGTAAATGAGAAGACAATCGAAGATGCGAAGCAGGCAGCAACTCAGTGCACAACCAAAGTTGCAGTCATCAGGGTCGAGCTGGATGAGCTTCGCACAAAGATCTCCGCGCCTGCCGAGTGACTTAAGGGTGAGTCACGATGTTTGTGTTGGGGGCCTATTGGGAGAGGGATCCCCTAAGGGCAGTTTTGGGGCTAAAAACCCATGCTTAAGTCAAATTTTTGTAATATTATTGTAAAGACTCTGCATTTTGGGGTCGTGGAGCACGAAGGTATTATGTGTCACAAAGAGTAGTCTGCCCTTAGTTTTGTAAAGTAAAGTCGGTTGTAAGAGATTTTATAAAAAGAGCTAAGCTCTAAGTAGTTAGAGGAATATCAGGAGGAAGAGAGTCATAGCTTTAGAGAAAGAAGGCTAAGTCTTGGGTTGTAGCGTAGGTAGAGGCTTTGCAGCTGAGTGTGCAGAGGCCTGGGGTAGAAGTCTGTAGCTAAGTGTGCGGACCACTGCAGCTGTGTGCGCAGTGTCAACCGAGTCTCTAATACTTGAAAGATATTAATAAAAGGAGTTATTCTGCAATTTGTGTGCATTTGTTCTGTTCATGGGTTTGGATATTTTTGTGTATGAAGATCCTTTATTGTGCTTATATGGTGCGTGAATGAATGCAATTACATTGAATAATTGAACACAATCGTGAATATCTACTTACACAGTGATAACTTTAAGTATTTGACAAGATAAGCAAAACACTTAGTATAATTGAGGGATTTGCATGACACGCTGCCATAGCTGCACGAAGGTTGATTGTATACTTTCACGAAGCTATTGAAGGCCTGAACAGAAGGTTTGTCTTACAATACCTAGAGTGAGATCACTTGCACGAAGGCAAAGATAGGACAAATCAAACGACAACGCAACCATCTCAAGGGTGCGGAAGCTTGGTTCCATCATCCCCCCATACTGCTTCAGGTGAGACTTCGGTCTGCACTCCGCAGGCTGATGCCGAAAGGGCTAGTAGCGTAGGGATTTGTTTGGCTAATTAATGTTGAACCTGGGTCGAGCCCCCTCAAGCCAACACCTTGCAAGATTCCCAGTGTTCTCCATTTTCATTCAGGCAATCAATAGCCTTGTCATAAAAATCTACTTTGGTCCTATGAAGATACAACCAATACATACCCAGAAGCATAGTGTATGATCCCAATGGAAGTACATTTAGATGTGTTGATGTAGGCATACCATTCAACTCAAATGCACAAGTTCTCCCCCAGTGATGAACTCTTTTCTTAGTACTTATAGCCAACTACACTAACCAAGACACTGCATGAACTTCTTTTCTCAAACCACACTTATCCACCATGTCAAGGTTAACATAACTATAATTAGATTTAGGGTGAATCAAAATAAAAACAACTTGATCACAAAGCTTACCCTCCATCTCGATAATAAATGCCTCATGATCTGCCTACTTGTTATTCAATGTTGTATAGATTCGAGGAATGCTTTATCTAACATCCCTGACTATCTGCACTTCTTGTGCAATGTATATCTGAGGCCTACCACCCTGATACGATGAACAATCCTTCTTGAGATGCTCCTTGCCACATATCCAACACTACAATTGTCCCTTACCCTCACCTTTGTTGATTTTGGGTAGCGTCGAATGTGCTCTAGCTCCTAAATTTTGTGGAGGGGCTAGAACACATGAGGTCTCCAAGACCCATAAATAATTTTGAGAAATTCCACCGAGATGACGAGTTATTAAAATAATTATTATTTTTAATGGTTTCCTAAGTCTAAACTTAGGAAAATAAAAATATTAATGTGTATTAATAAAGATATGGGTGAGAAGCTTCTAAGAGACGAGGATCAAGTCTGTTTTAATCTTAGTCGTTGATTAGAGACTTAATCTCGGCCATTGATTCATCAACATGAAAATTATAAGAGAAGACTTGAGAGTCAGTTGGAGATACACCGAGCAAATACTCAGTACCCCGAGGGAAATCGATTCTCAAGGAAAAGGAGTTCGATTTAAGAGGGATAGTTGCAGGGTGGAGGAAGAGGATGGCATCATCAGCTGTCAGTAATTGAGGAGGAGGTGACGCAGGGCATTCAAGAGACAACGCAGAGGGAAGAGTTGTTAGGGTCCAACCCTAACCCCTTTATTTATGTAATAAACCCAATGGGGCCGAGTCATAGTCATATTTAGTTAAAGAGTCAATAAATCCCATATTAATAATTGTAGGTGGTTAACCTGCATTTAAGAAAGGGACCACAGTTAGTTGCAAAATGACCATAATTAATTAATGAAGTGGTTAACCCATGTTATGCAAATGGCTACTAGTCGTTAGGTTGTTGGAGGTCATTTAGCTATAAATAGTCGTAGTTAGAAGGGAAAGATCAACGAGTCTTATTTGTAATCGAGCGATGCTCTACTGGAGTTTGCCCCCTCGAAGAGGCAAGTGAACATTGCATCTATCTCTGAATAATAAAATACTTGTTTTTTCTCATTTTATTTTGTGTTCAGAGTTGTATTTCTTTGCATGTATGGTATTTTGGAATTCCTCGCAGGTCAAGAGCATAACAAGTGGTATCAGAGCACTTTCTAGGGCCAATTGTACCTCCAATTTTAACATATATTTTTTTTAGGCTAGAGACATGTTCTGACGTCTTTAAACCCCGGGATGTGTCGTTGAGCACATAAACCTGTGGATTTGGGGAGGCATGCACACAGGATATAAAAGAGGTGGTCATACTTGTTGGAATCCCTTCTAACCCCTATCAGTACCCCTTTGAGTAGTAGCGCATTAGACAGAACTGTGCACGGACTGCACTTCCACGTAGCCTTTGGGTATATCAGAAGCCCCCTAGGATCACCTGAAACCTCGCTTTAGATAAGTCATCGACCATATTGTTGCTACAGTACACTGTGAACAACACTCGGGGAGATTACTCACGTGTACGATAGGGTAGTCTGGTAGTACGACTAAGGGTATAGTTGATCCTCATTAGTTAGTGCCCTTAAAGATTGGGCTGAGTACTATTATTAGACCCTTATGTATATATTGCGATATGTAGCACCTAGCACTCCTTTGTGACCATAGTTCCCTCTGCTCTTTGAAGATCACCCATTATCTTATCTTCCAGATTAGATCTAGTAGTTGGGGTTCTACCACCGCAGTACAATTCAGATCTAGCAGTTGGGTTTCTGTCGCCGCAACACTAATTAGAGCCCATAGTTGGGGTTTTTCTACCACAGTCCAACTCACATTTAGCAATTGGGGCTTCACAGGCAGATCTGACTCTCTGCGCAATGAGGCTTGTTGTTGCTATAGTCCAGGCCTGATTTTTGCAGGAGATTGGGTAGGATAACGTTTTCTGGAATTTAGACACTATAATATTGATCAGCGGGGAGTAAAACTCCATTCATCGAAAAATAATAATAATAATAATAATAATAATAAAAAACAAAAACAAAAACAAAAACAAAAACAAAAACAAAAACAAAAACAAAAACAAAACAAAAACAAAAACAAAAAAACAAAAAAACTTAGCCCATAAGATTCAGGATGACGAGGTGATCACAGTAGTACCATTCACTTGTCAACCTCAATTTTCTAGAGGTCCCAAAAATTTCAGAGTGAATTCAAGTGAACGAGATTTGTGTATGGTAGAAACCAAAGCTCAAGTCATGGCTAATGAGAAGATGGAGCACCTTGAAACAAGGTTGGATAAGTTCAAGGACCAACTGGAAAAAATTACAAAAGTGCTTTCACAATTCACCAATAGGATGTTGGGGTATCATCAAGAGGAGCATAGTATTGATGAACACCTTGAAGGAGATTTTGGCCATCATATTCACTTCCATGGAAATCACCAACATTCCCACCCTCAGCCACCCAAGTTGGACATGTATAAATTTGATGGCTATAATCCGACAGTATGGGTAGCACAAATGGAACAATATTTCACCCTTAATGATATATGTGAAGATCAAATTAAACTACGTGTGAGATCCCTTTACTTGGACCAAGAGAGAAGGCAATGGTGGTAGTGGCATTTGAAATCTTATCCCGGGAACATAACTTGGCACATGTTCTCAAAAGCCCTTTGTGACTGCTTTGACAGGGAATCTAATTTTTGGGTTGTCTCACTAAGCTCTGATAGATAGGCACAGTAAAAGACTACATTGTAGCCTTTAATACATTGGCCATCAGAACAGAAGGTCTAAGAGATGACTTTTACTTGGAGTGTTTCATCAGTGGTCTCAAATAAGCCATCTAAGTATATGTCCTGATGTACCACCCACCTACATGGATGGATGCTTGGAAAAAGGTTGTCGATGTTGGATGTGGAGCATGATTATTTAGAGGTATTTGTTTCAGTCGGATGTATACCCTAGGAAGATTGTACACCACTCCACGCGGGGGGGGGTGCAGGGGGGTGCCTTGTAAAAGTATAGTAATTTCTAGTCAATATGTGTCGTTCATTAGGTAGATGATCTGACGGTAGAATTTATGTTTAGTTTAGGGTTTTTTGCCCTAGAACGCAACCCCTCTCTTTGTATGAGGGTATTTTATTGAGGCTGTGGAACATGTGTGTATTCTCAGAGCGAAAAACAGAGAGGTGAAACTGTGAGAAAAAACAGAGGATATTACAACGGATCTGTTGTAGGTTGTGTCTCTTCATTTTGTTGGATAATAGAAAGGAAGAACTGGCTGTTCGGGGTGGACGTAGCCCAAATTGAGTGAACCACATATATCTGTGTCTCTTTGGTTTTATGTGTTTGTGTTTTCCCGCATATTATATGTCTTTCATTTCTCTGTCATATATAATTTCTCCAATAGTCAAGGTGGAACTTGCCTTAGCTGCCCAGTCTAATCGTCCAAATTTCGTAGCTAAGGGGCGTACCACCCAGGCTCAAGGCCCTACCGAAACACCTAAGGTTCAAAAGGTGTCTCCCATAGAAATGGCTGATGAAGAAAACAAGGATTGTGCTACTACTATGATGACAAATACTCCCCGGGGCATAAATGCAAGGAACCAAAATTCTTTCAAATTGATGTTATTGATAACAACTCATCTGAGGAAGCCCCACCCCTTTGGGGGCCAGTGGAAGAATGATCTAGATTTAAATAGGAACGCAACAAATTATAGATATAACCATACATATAAAGATGTAGTAGTAATATTACTTCATTTCATCATTGTAAAATACTAAAATATGCTTACAAACAAAAATTGAAATAAACTAGCTAAGGCGATGGTAGCTTATCTCTGAGAAGAGATGTGGCGGCTACATGCCTTTGAATTGTCTTACAATGAGGCTTGAAGGCCTATTTATTATTAAGAAATAACGGAAAACCCTAAACATCTAAAAACCTAACCCTGGGAGATGAAGCGCCAAACTATGGGCCCCGTTTTGGGTAAATTGGTACATCAACTTCCCAGGGTCCTAACTTTTGCATACGATCTTCGTTTGATGCGCACAATACCTTGTTAGAAAGATCTATCTGAAAACTAGAAATTTGGGATGAGAAAGATTGGTCCTTGTATGCATGTTTCTCCCATTTTTCCCAAAAACGTCATGTAGGGCCTCAAAACATCTCCAAAAATTCAGGACCCAAAAAACTGCTAAAAATAGTAAACTGTGCTACAATTAAGGAACTGAAAAACTGAAAGAAATAATGGTGGGGGTCCAAGTGGAATTGGAACGTGGCCACCAATATCCACCCAGATCAAAGAAGTTGAGGAAAACTAACATGACAATGATCTCACAGTTACGCCAGATGAACCAGTTATCTCGCTACATGCTTTGGTGGGCATTTCTGTGCCCCAGACTCTCAAAGTCAAAGGCTTTCTTAAACATCACCTGGTAGTGGTATTGATTGATAGTTGAAACACTCATAACTTTATCCATAAGCGAGTCGTAAAAGTTGTTCATCGTTTTGTACGGGAAGTCTTTAATTTCCAAGTCCTTATCGCTGATGGCGGGACAATGAAATGTGAAGGCCATTGTGAAAATATTAAACTTCAGATGGGAGACTACCACCTAAAGACCCACATGTTTGTGATTAATATTGGTGTTTGTGACATTGTCTTGGGTGTTGAATGGCTTTGCACACTGGGCCCAATCACAATGGATTTCTAGGAGTTATATATGATCTTTAAGCAAAATGACTACATTCATACACTACGTGAACTCCAGGCAGGTGCTCCTACTTAGCTCGCATCGAATGGAATAATTGTTCAAAAAAGGACATCATGGAGTCATCGCCCAGTTTAATGCCATCCAGGCCATTGAATCCACTACTCTTCATATTCATCCTAAGATGTAACAGGTCTTAGACAGCCACCAGTAGGTATTTGACAAACCTAAAGAGCTTCCACCCTCTAGAGGTGAACATGATCATCGCATCGCTTTGGTCTCAAGGGCCCAACCACCTAATGTGCACCCATATCGATTTCCTTTCACCCAAAAGAATGAAATTGAAAAAATCATCAAGGTACTCCTTGAAGCCAATGTTATTTGTCCTAACATCAGTCTTCTATTCATCACCAGTGGTCATGGTGCTAAAGAAAGACGGAGAATGGTGCATGTGTCCGGACTTTCAGGCCCTCAACAAGCTCATTGTCAAAGACAAATTCCCTATTCTAGTTGTTGATGATCTGATTTATGAACTACATGGTGCTCAATTCTTTACCAAGCTAGATCTTCGCTCTGGCTATCACCAAATATGCACGAAAGAAGTAGACATTCCAAGACTACTTTTTGAACTCATGAAGGCCATTATGAATTCTTAGTCATGCCACTTGGTCTCTGTAATGCTCCATCTACTTTCCAAAGCCTCATGAATCACCTGCTGAAACCATATCTCCAAAAATTTGTCCTTGTCTTCTTTGATGACATTCTTATCTACAGCCTAGCCTGGGAAAAACATATTCAACATGTAGAATTGATCTTGCAACTACTTCGGAATCACAAATTATTTGTGAAATTGTCTAGGTGCTCTTTTGGCGTGGAAGAAGTTGAGTATTTGGGACACATTGTGGGTCGTGAAGGTATCAGGGTTGATCCCAAAAAGATACAGGCAATGCAACATTGGCCCTAACCGAAAACCTTGAAGAGTTTGAGGGGATTCTTGGGTCTCACTGGTTATTATTGTAAATTTATCCGCAATTATGGTCGCATTGCTAGACCCCTCACTAACCTTCTCAAGAAAAATTCCTTTCTCTGGAATGATGCAGCACAACAGGCATTTTTGGCTCTCAAATAGGCCATGTGTTCCACTCCAGTATTGGCACTACCATACTTCACCAAATCTTTTGTGATTGAATGTGATGCTTTCGGTACTGGTATTGGTGTTGTATTAATGCAGGAAGGTCGACCCTTGGCTTTCACCAGCCAACAACTAAGTGGGAAACATCTGGGTCAATCTACCTATGAGAAAGAGATGATGGTCATCATACATGTAGTAGATACTTGGCGACCATACTTATTGGGGTGACGTTTCCAAATCCGCACAGACCATCAAAGCCTCAAATATTTTTTGGAGCAATGTCTATCCTCACCACAACAAAATAAATGGCTAGCCAAAATGTTGGGATATGATTATGAGATAATTTACAAGAAAGGGAGTGACAATGTAGTAATTGATGCTTTATCACACCAATTTGACTATGAAAGAACCCTGCTATCAATCTCTCTTCCCATACCAGATTGGATTAAAGAAGCCCACAAGGAATGGTTTTCACACCCCTCTCTCTCCCAACTTATTAATAACTTGAGACCAGATCCTAATTCCTCCGTCGACTACTCTTGGAAGGATGATATTCTTCACTACAAGGATCAAGTAATTATATTGCCGACATCCTCCCTCAAAACCCACATTTTGGAAGAGTTGCACTCATCTCCCACTGCAGGGCATTCAGGGTTTCAGAAGACTTATGCTCGCACTCGTCGTTATTTCTTTTGGACTGGCATGAAAAATGATATTCTTAGTTTTGTTGCTGAAGGTGACATGTGTCAATGCCACAAAAGGAGAAATAGTCAGGTTACCAGGAACCTTACAGCCATTGCCACTCCTACCTTTGTCGAGATGGATGTTTCCATGGATTTCATTACTGGTCTCCTAAAGTCGAGCAACAAATATGTCATCATGGTGGTTGTGGACATACTTTTTAAATATTCTCATTTTTGCACTCTACCCCACCCATTTACCTCCACTTTGGTGGCTCAAACTTTTATGGACCAGATCTTCAACTGCATGGCATGCTAACTTCCATTGTGTCTGATTGCAACCCGACTTTCACAAGCAAATTTTAGCAAGAACTTTTCAAGCTACAAGGCACCCAACTCCAACTAAGTACTACTTGTTACACAATAATTTACCACTAGCCTCATATCCTCTAATTTCAGATAAAGTTCGTCTCTAAGCGACATCTCTGTTGTGTCATACATCAAATAAATGTGTCCATATCTTCCCACTCATTCAAGAAGATTAAACAGGTGCTCTCTAATACTAAAGATTGACCCTTTTTACCTATGTTTCTGCATCGTTGCAAGTGAACCCCATCCTACCTGCAACGATTTTCTGTGTTGAACTGTACCGTCGCGACGTTGTCGCAAGGGTACACATGTTTCCTGTGACGGTCGAAATTTAGGGCTCGACACAAGTCCTCAAAATATTTCTTGCAGCAATTGCTCTGCATACATTGCTTCCTTGCGACATCATCGTTGAGCCCTAGTGTATGACTTGCGACGATACAGATATGGTGAATTAGTTCAAACAGTGGGCCTTTTGGGTGATTCTAGAACTGGTTGTTGGGTCAAGTTGGTTCGCCTTTCCTCCTTTGGGATGGTGGTTCCACCTTTTGAGAAACCTCCCTTAAGGATAAGCTCCCTCTCCCTCATTTTATATAGGCTCCTCCTCTTATAAGAGCACTCCTCATTGTTATGATCAGCTAGTTCTTAGTTTTTGGATTTGAGCAGATTAGATAGCTTTGGTGTGAGTTTGATAGTTTGCAGTGTGAATTGTTGATAGTTTAGCAATTGGTTGTGGATTGCCTTAGCCTTGTAGTAGAGCTTGTGAGTAAGAGAGAGAGTCATCATCCATTTGGGAGACCCTTTTGAGAGTGAATGCTTGAAGAAACATATCGGCTGGACCCTTCGAGAAGGCTTGCGACGTCAAGGCTTGGTTGTAAGCTTTGCTTTTGATTCATTTTAATACAATCAATGATGATTTCCTATGTCCTGTGTAAAATATACTTGATAGCTTATGGTTCCTTGAATCTGTAAGTAAATAGATCATTGTTCTTCTCAGTTACGTGTTGTGTTGTTTTAGGTTGATTTCTCATTGAGGAGAAGGAAACGATAGCTAAAGCAGCGCAACAAAAGCTCCATCGAACACCGGTTTGAGGTATGCTCTCTCAACAATGACTGTTTAAGGAAATTAGTTGTTGTTTTGTTCTGCTGTGACTAGACCCACTCTAGGGCTAGAGGGGTTGCCTCTATCAACAGAGGGAACATTTCCTACATCACAAGTTGGCGACCATACTGGGGAGTCTTTTGTATGTTTTCTCTTCTTTGCTCTTGATTTATTTTTTATAGTGTCTCTTGATTTTGGGGCTGAACCATCAGTATTCTGGGTTACCCGAGTCAATCTAGGAGTCCCTCTTATTGTCTGAAAGATTAGTCTGGTGTCCTTCAGGTGTTCTTACTTTGCTTTTTCTCTTAATTTAGATCGTCATTGTTTATAGCTTAACAGCTGCGACGACGTCGCACCTATCATGTTTAGTAAACCTGCACATCGCAGATATCTCGTTGTACAGTTGCGACGATTCCTGAAATCGGACCTCGCAAAAGATAGGTGTACACCTGTGATGACGTCACCCAGTTGCTAGCTCTGTGCTTGCGACGATTGGCTTTTTGTCCCAAGTTGCTAGTTATAGCCCCGCGACGATTCATGTACAAGTTGTTTTTTACAACTTTACCTCCTAAGTCAACTAGTGCTGTCAGCCACTTGATGTTTCTTATCTCTCATCAACTTGTTTTGGTTGTGTCTGGTTGAGGTACATTCTCTTTGGTTTGATTGAGTGAGTCCTGTGTTTTTAGACTATGTGACCCAGCTCTATTAAAGGTTTCATCAAGAAGTCGTTTGTTGAGTTACATGTTTGTCCAAGTTTCATCCACAACCATCTCATTTATTTGCTTGAGGTTGTTTCACTGCTTGTTTTCTTTCTGATTGGTCTTTAGTGTTTGGTAATTGAACGAGTTCCTTACATTGATTTGATTTCCACACTATCAAACATAGATCACATTTGTTTGGATCAGTCAGGTTTACACTTTCTTGTTTGTCATTAAAATTCAAAAAATCAAAAATATTGCTTTCATACAGCATACGAAAGTGAAAGCACATTTGCATTACCAAATTTTCATGATTGAGAAATTGGGAAGCAAAAGTCTAAATCTTTCATTAGTAGTTGTTCGATAAGTGTATTGATGCATTGTGTCTTAGTGCTTGCATTTGCTTGTCTTGGTTTGCGTTCGCTTGGAAATGAACTCTTTACCCTCCTTTAGGTAGGTGTTCATCGAAACGAATGGTGCTTTACTCATTGTAGCTACATCCTACGATTGTTGCAATACATTCGGTAGAGCCTGAAAACCGAAACTTAATCCAAGATAAACTCGTAAAATCAATTGAATGAACCTAACAATGCATTATAACTTAACACACATTTATTTAGAGGTCTAGGCTAGAGACGTGCTCTGTTGTCATGAAACCTAGTCACTATTGTTTTCGCTTGAGGTTGGGTGATTCCTCCTTCTGTGATTCAATAGTTGCTAGTACGGACTTGTGCTCCCCGTACCATTGAGTATATATCAGGAGACCCCACTAGGTTATCATCCTATCATCCATAGGAAGTCAAGTATGCCAGCTTATGAACTGTAACGCACCGAACACAGCGTTTGGGAAGACTGAATACCGTACAGAAATTCCTTGGTCATTTCTCTTTCATTTGATCACCAAGGTGTATATGAAGTTTTACCGTTTGTTTGGTAAACCTCTTGTCTAGTTCTCCAAAGAAGTCACTTTCGTTCCTTTTCGACTCCTTAAGATAAAAGGATCATCTAAGCACTTGTCCTTTCAGGGTCATTAAACCTCGAAAGAGATAGAGTCACCTTTTTGTCCTTTTATCGACTCTTGAAACATGAAAAGGTCAAGTTTTGTTCCTATGTCATAAAATTTACTGCCCACGAAATATTCCTAGTAACAATTAGAATTTTTGGTTATACTGCGAGTGCGTTTCAATGTCATTTCTAGTGGCATCATTCAGTGAGTTTAGTAGTCAAGGTCTTCCCCCAGAAGGAAATCCTGGTCCATTTCAGTCTTTTGGAATGTCGGTGCTCCATATATGGCAACATTATCTTTGCCTGGCTTAACCATCGGCTTGCCCGTTTGGTTGTTTTCAACCTCGGTGGTCCCGAGCGTCATGAATCCTGTTCCACCGTCTCCTTCATTTGAATCATGACGCGATGATTCCATGGTTGAGCCTATGCCTTCTACCCCTGTTTCTTCATCCTCCTCTCCTCCTTCGCCTAGTGAAAGTTCAACATCCAGTAACCAGGAGGCTAACAAGACGAAGAGGAAGACGAAGAAGAAGTTGGATAAGCGAGAGGCCGCCCATGTAGCTATTCCGAACACATCTCAGGTCAAGAAATCTTCTGATCCTTCGCGGAAGGTTAAGTTTCTTGTAAATTATGCAAGGGTTACCATCTTCTTCGTGATTGTCTTGGTATTCCTAGGATCTTAGAAGCATGGTCTAACGATCTGGCTCATCCCTCATTGTCCATTGAATCTCATGACGATTTTACCCCATCAACTGGCAGTAGTAAGAAGAAAGGGAAAATTTGATTTCCCTGTAGGCTATGTGAAGGCAATCATCTCCTTCACCTTTGTCCGCTTATGGATAAAGCTTCTGCCATTTTGGAAAGCCTTATAGCTTCTTCACCTCCTCTTTCGGTTGGTTATCAGAGGCTCTCTTCAAACCCTCTCCCCATTGACCATAAGATTGACTTCGATTCGTCTGTCCATACTAATCTTCCTGAGCCTGGTTGTGATAAGCCTGTTCCTGACCAACCATTGGTCGGAAAGAGTGTCGACTTGGGTTCGCCACCAGTTGTTCACTTTGTTCCAGAAGAGCGTCACGATCATTCTGCTCATGTTCTTCTCGTCTCATCAGATTCTCTTGAGTCTGAGAATGACCCTCTTATCCCAACCGATCAAGAGCATCCTTCTTTGGTTCTTGTAGAGCAAGGGGGCAATCATACGATACCCCCACCAAGTAGTTCGGTCGTTTCTTTCGACTAGAGTCATTTGACTGCATTCTACCTCCCATCCTATGTGCCTTTCCAGATTATAGTACATGCCTATAATAAGACGGTACCTGGCACTCTCTTGGACGAAGGGGCGTTTGTTAGTCTCATGCCTTCCACTACTTGGCAAGCTTTGGGCTCCCCACAGCTTGTGCCTGTCACTCAGAACCTGTTAGCTTTTGACGGAGGAACTCGTCAACCTTTTGGGATCAAAATACAAACAACTTGATCACAAAGCTTACCCTCCATCTCGATAATAAATGCCTCATGATCTGCATACTTGTTATTCAATGTTGTATAGATTCGAGGAATGCTTTATCTAACATCCCTGATTATCTGCACTTCTTGTGCAATGTATATCTGAGGCCTACCACCCTGATACGATGAACAATCCTTCTTGAGATGCTCCTTGCCACATATCCAACACTACAATTGTCCCTTACCCTCACCTTTGTTGATTTTGGGTAGCGTCGAATGTGCTCTAGCTCCTAAATTTTGTGGAGGGGCTAGAACACATGAGCTCTCCAAGACCCATAAATAATTTGGAGAAATTCCACCGAGATGACGAGTTATTAAAATAATTATTATTTTTAATGGTTTCCTAAGTCTAAACTTAGGAAAATAAAAATATTAATGTGTATTAATAAATATATGGGTGAGAAGCTTCTAAGAGATGAGGATCAAGTCTGTTTTAACCTTAGTCGTTGATTAGAGACTTAATCTCGGCCATTGATTCATCAACATGAAAATTATAAGAGAAGACTTGAGAGTCAGTTGGAGATACACCGAGAAAATACTCAGTACCCCGAGGGAAATCGATTCTCAAGGAAAAGGAGTTCGATTTAAGAGGGATAGTTGCAGGGTGGAGGAAGAGGATGGCATCATCAGCTGTCAGTAACTGAGGAGGAGGTGACACAGGGCATTCAAGAGACAACGTAGAGGGAAGAGTTGTTAGGGTCCAACCCTAACCCCTTTATTTATGTAATAAACCCAATGGGGCCGAGTCATAGTCATATTTAGTTAAAGAGTCAATAAATCCCATATTAATAATTGTAGGTGGTTGACCTGCATTTAAGAAAGGGACCACGGTTAGTTGCAAAATGACCATAATTAATTAATGAAGTGGTTAACCCATGTTATGCAAATGGCTACTAGTCGTTAGGTTGTTGGAGGTCATTTAGCTATAAATAGCCGTAGTTAGAAGGGAAAGATCAACGAGTCTTATTTGTAATCGAGCGATGCTCTACTGGAGTTTGCCCCCTCGAAGAGGCAAGTGAACATTGTATCTATCTCTGAATAATAAAATACTTGTTTTTTCTCATTTTATTTTGTGTTCAGAGTTGTATTTCTTTGCATGTATGGTATTTTGGAATTCCTCGCAGGTCAAGAGCATAACAAGTGGTATCAGAGCACTTTCTGGGGCCAGTTGTACCTCCAATTTTAACATATATTTTTTTTAGGCTAGAGACATGTTCTGACGTCTTTAAACCCCGGGATGTGTCGTTGAGCACATAAACCTGTGGATTTGGGGAGGCATGCACACAGGATATAAAAGAGGTGGTCATACTTGTTGGAATCCCTTCTAACCCCTATCAGTACCCCTTTGAGTAGTAGCGCATTAGACAGAACTGTGCACGGACTGCACTTCCACGTAGCCTTTGGGTATATCAGAAGCCCCATAGGATCACCTGAAACCTCGCTTTAGATAAGTCATCGACCATATTGTTGCTACAGTACACTGTGAACAACACTCGGGGAGATTACTCACGTGTACGATAGGGTAGTCTGGTAGTACGACTAAGGGTATAGTTGATCCTCATTAGTTAGTGCCCTGAAAGATTGGGCTGAGTACTATTATTAGACCCTTATGTATATATTGCGATATGTAGCACCTAACACTCCTTTGTGACCATAGTTCCCTCTGCTCTTTAAAGATCACCCATTATCTTATCTTCCAGATTAGTTCTAGTAGTTGGGGTTCTACCACCGCAGTATAATTTAGATCTAGCAGTTGGGGTTCTGTCGCTGCAACACCAATCAGAGCCCATAGTTGGGGTTTTTCTACCACAGTCCAACTCACATTTAACAATTGGGGCTTCACAGGCAGATCTGACTCTCTGCGCAATGAGGCTTGTTGTTGCTATAGTCCAGGCCTGATTTTTGCAGGAGATTGGGTAGGATAAAGTTTTCTGGAATTTAGCCACTATAATATTGATCAGCGGGGAGTAAAACTCCATTCGTCGAAAAAATAATAATAATAATAATAATAATAATAAAAAACAAAAACAAAAACAAAAACAAAAACAAAAACAAAAACAAAAACAAAAACAAAACAAAAACAAAAACAAAAAAACAAAAAAACTTAGCCCATAAGATTCAGGATGACGAGGTGATCACAGTAGTACCATTCACTTGTCAACCTCAATTTTCTAGAGGTCCCAAAAATTTCAGAGTGAATTCAAGTGAACGAGATTTGTGTATGGTAGAAACCAAAGCTCAAGTCATGGCTAATGAGAAGATGGAGCACCTTGAAACAAGGTTGGATAAGTTCAAGGACCAACTGGAAAAAATTACAAAAGTGCTTTCACAATTCACCAATAGGATGTTGGGGTCTCATCAAGAGGAGCATAGTATTGATGAACACCTTGAAGGAGATTTTGGCCATCATATTCACTTCCATGGAAATCACCAACATTCCCACCCTCAGCCACCCAAGTTGGACATGTATAAATTTGATGGCTATAATCCGACAGTATGGGTAGCACAAATGGAACAATATTTTGCCCTTAATGATATATGTGAAGATCAAACTAAACTACGTGTGAGATCCCTTTACTTGGACCAAGAGAGAAGGCAATGGTGGTAGTGGCATTTGAAATCTTATCCCGGGAACATAACTTGGCACATGTTCTCAAAAGCCCTTTGTGACTGCTTTGACAGGGAATCTAATTTTTGGGTTGTCTCACTAAGCTCTGATAGATAGGCACAGTAAAAGACTACATTGCAGCCTTTAATACATTGGCCATCAGAACAGAAGGTCTAGGAGATGACTTTTACTTGGAGTGTTTCATCAGTGGTCTCAAATAAGCCATCCAAGTATATGTCCTGATGTACCACCCACCTACATGGATGGATGCTTGGAAAAAGGTTGTCGATGTTGGATGTGGAGCATGATTATTTAGAGGTATTTGTTTCAGTCGGATGTATACCCTAGGAAGATTGTACACCACTCCACGCGGGGGGGGGTGCAGGGGGGTGCCTTGTAAAAGTATAGTAATTTCTAGTCAATATGTGTCGTTCATTAGGTAGATGATCTGACGGTAGAATTTATGTTTAGTTTAGGGTTTTTTGCCCTAGAACGCAACCCCTCTCTTTGTATGAGGGTATTTTATTGAGGCTATGGAACATGTGTGTATTCTCAGAGCGAGAAACAGAGAGGTGAAACTGTGAGAAAAAACAGAGGATATTACAACGGATCTGCTGTAGGTTGTGTCTCTTCATTTTGTTGGATAATAGAAAGGAAGAACTGGCTGTTCGGGGTGGACGTAGCCCAAACTGAGTGAACCACATATATCTGTGTCTCTTTGGTTTTATGTGTTTGTGTTTTCCCGCATATTATATGTCTTTCATTTCTCTGTCATATATAATTTCTCCAATAGTCAAGGTGGAACTTGCCTTAGCTGCCCAGTCTAATCGTCCAAATTTCGTAGCTAAGGGGCATCCCACCTAGGCTCAAGGCCCTACCGAAACACCTAAGGTTCAAAAGCTGTCTCCCATAGAAATGGCTGATGAAGGAAACAAGGATTGTGCTACTACTATGATGACAAATACTCCCCGGGGCATAAATGCAAGGAACCAAAATTCTTTCAAATTGATGTTATTGATAACAACTCATCTGAGGAAGCCCCTCCCCTTTGGGGGCCAGTGGAAGAATGATCTAGATTTAAATAGGAACGCAACATATTATAGATATAACCATACATATAAAGATGTAGTAGTAATATTACTTCATTTCATCATTGTAAAATACTAAAATATGCTTACAAACAAAAATTGAAATAAACTAGCTAAGGCGATGGTAGCTTATCTCTGAGAAGAGATGTGGCGGCTACATGCCTTTGAATTGTCTTACAATGAGGCTTGAAGGCCTATTTATTATTAAGAAATAACGGAAAACCCTAAACATCTAAAAACCTAACCCTGGGAGATGAAGCGCCAAACTATGGGCCCCGTTTTGGGTAAATTGGTACATCAACTTCCCAGGGTCCTAACTTTTGCATACGATCTTCGTTTGATGCGCACAATACCTTGTTAGAAAGATCTATCTGAAAACTAGAACTTTGGGATGAGAAAGATTGGTCCTTGTATGCATGTTTCTCCCATTTTTCCCAAAAACGTCATGTAGGGCCTCAAAACATCTCCAAAAATTCAGGACCCAAAAAACTGTTAAAAATAGTAAACTGTGCTACAATTAAGGAACTGAAAAACTGAAAGAAATAATGGTGGGGGTCCAAGTGGAATTGGAACGTGGCCACCAATATCCACCCGGATCAAAGAAGTTGAGGAAAACTAACATGACAATGATCTCACAGTTACGCCAGATGAACCAGTTATCTCGCTACATGCTTTGGTGGGCATTTCTGTGCCCCAGACTCTCAAAATCAAAGGCTTTCTTAAACATCACCTGGTAGTGGTATTGATTGATAGTGGCAACACTCATCACTTTATCCATAAGCGAGTCATAAAAGTTGTTCATCGTTTTGTACGGGAAGTCTTTAATTTCCAAGTCCTTATCGCTGATGGCGGGACAATGAAATGTGAAGACCATTGCGAAAATATTAAACTTCAGATGGGAGACTACCACCTAAAGACCCACATGTTTGTGATTAATATTGGTGTTTGTGACATTGTCTTGGGTGCTGAATGGATTTGCACACTGGGCCCAATCACAATGGATTTCTAGGAGTTATATATGATCTTTACGCAAAATTACTACATTCATACACTACGTGAACTCCAGGCAGGTGCTCCTACTTAGCTCGCATCGAATGGAATAGTTGTTGAAAAAAGGACATCATGGCGTCATCGCCCAGTTTAATGTCATCCAGGCCATTGAATCCACTACTCTTCATATTCATCCTGAGATGTAACAGGTCTTAGACTGCCACCAGTAGGTATTTGACAAACCTAAAGAGCTTCCACCCTCTAGATGTGAACATGATCATCGCATCCCTTTGGTCTCAAGGGCCCAACCACCTAATGTGCACCCATATCGATTTCCTTTCACCCAAAAGAATGAAATTGAAAAAATCATCAAGGTACTCCTTGAATCCAATGTTATTTGTCCTAACATCAGTCTTTTATTCATCACCAGTGGTCATGGTGCTAAAGAAAGACGGAGAATGGTGCATGTGTCCAGACTTTCAGGCCCTCAACAAGCTCATTGTCAAAGACAAATTCCCTATTCTAGTTGTTGATGATCTGATTTATGAACTACATGGTGCTCAATTCTTTACCAAGCTAGATCTTCGCTCTGGCTATCACCAAATATGCATGAAAGAAGTAGACATTCCAAGACTACTTTTTGAACTCATGAAGGCCATTATGAATTCTTAGTCATGCCACTTGGTCTCTGTAATGCTCCATCTACTTTCCAAAGCCTCATGAATCACCTACTGAAACCATATCTCCAAAAATTTGTCCTTGTCTTCTTTTATGACATTCTTATCTACAGCCTAGCCTGGGAAAAACATATTCAACATGTAGAATTGATCTTGCAACTACTTCGGAATCACAAATTATTTGTGAAATTGTTTAGGTGCTCTTTTGGCGTGGAAGAAGACGAGTATTGGGACACATTGTGGGTTGTGAAGGTATCATGGTTGATCCCAAAAAGATACAGGCAATGCAACATTGGCCCCAATCGAAAACCTTGAAGAGTTTGAGGGGATTCTTGGGTCTCACTGGTTACTATTGTAAATTTATCCGCAATTATGGTCGCATTGCTAGACCCCTCACTAACCTTCTCAAGAAAAATTCCTTTCTCTAGACTGATGCAGCACAACAGGCATTTTTGGCTCTCAAACAGGCCATGTGTTCCACTCCAGTATTGGCACTACCATACTTCACCAAATCTTTTGTGATTGAATGTGATGCTTTCGGTACTGGTATTGGTGTTGTATTAATGTAGGAAGGTCGACCCTTGGCTTTCACCAGCCAACAACTAAGTGGGAAACATTTGGGTCAATCTACCTATGAGAAAGAGATGATGGTCATCATACATGTAGTAGATACTTGGCGACCATACTTATTGGGGTGACGTTTCCAAATCCGCACAGACCATCAAAGCCTCAAATATTTTTTGGAGCAATGTCTATCCTCACCACAACAAAATAAATGGCTAGCCAAAATGTTGGGATATGATTATGAGATAATTTACAAGAAAGGGAGTGACAATGTAGTAATTGATGCTTTATCACACCAATTTGACTATGAAAGAACCCTGCTATCAATCTCTCTTCCCATACCAGATTGGATTAAAGAAGCCCACAAGGAATGGTTTTCACACCCCTCTCTCTCCCAACTTATTAATAACTTGAGACCAGATCCTAATTCCTCAATCGGCTACTCTTGGAAGGATGATATTCTTCACTACAAGGATCAAGTAATTATATTGCCGACATCCTCCCTCAAAACCCACATTTTGGAAGAGTTGCACTCATCTCCCACTGCAGGGCATTCAGGGTTTCAGAAGACTTATGCTCGCACTCGTCGTTATTTCTTTTGGACTGGCATGAAAAATGATATTCTTAGTTTTGTTGCTGAAGGTGACATGTGTCAATGCCACAAAAGGAGAAATAGTCAGGTTACCAGGAACCTTACAGCCATTGCCACTCCTACCTTTGTCGAGATGGATGTTTCCATGGATTTCATTACTGGTCTCCTAAAGTCGAGCAACAAATATGTCATCATGGTGGTTGTGGACATACTTTTTAAATATTCTCATTTTTGCACTCTACCCCACCCATTTACCTCCACTTTGGTGGCTCAAACTTTTATGGACCAGATCTTCAACTGCATGGCATGCTAACTTCCATTGTGTCTGATTGCAACCCGACTTTCACAAGCAAATTTTAGCAAGAACGTTTCAGGCTACAAGGCACCCAACTCCAACTAAGTACTACTTGTTACACAGTAATTTACCACTAGCCTCATATCCTCTAATTTCAGATAAAGTCTGTCTCTAAGCGACATCTCTGTTGTGTCATACATCAAATAAATGTGTCCATATCTTCCCACTCATTCAAGAAGATTAAACAGGTGCTCTCTAATACTAAAGATTGACCCTTTTTACCTATGTTTCTGCATCATTGCAAGTGAACCCCATCCTACCTGCAACGATTTTCTGTGTTGAACTGTACCGTCGCGACGTTGTCGCAAGGGTACACATGTTTCCTGTGACGGTCGAAATTTAGGGCTCGACACAAGTCCTCAAAATATTTCTTGCAGCAATTGCTCTGCATACATTGCTTCCTTGCAACATCATCGTTGAGCCCTAGTGTATGACTTGCGACGATCCAGGTATGGTGAATTAGTTCAAACAGTGGGCCTTTTGGGTGATTCTAGAACTGGTTGTTGGGTCAAGTTGGTTCGCCTTTCCTCCTTTGGGATGGTGGTTCCACCTTTTGAGAAACCTCCCTTGAGGATAAGCTCCCTCTTCGTCATTTTATATAGGCTCCTCCTCCTATAAGAGCACTCCTCATTGTTATGATCAGCTAGTTCTTTGTTTTTGGATTTGAGCAGATTAGATAGCTTTGGTGTGAGTTTGATAGTTTGCAGTGTGAATTGTTGATAGTTTAGCAATTGGTTGTGGATTGCCTTAGCCTTGTAGTAGAGCTTGTGAGTAAGAGAGAGAGTCATCATCCATTTGGGAGACCCTTTTGAGAGTGAATGCTTGAAGAAACATATCGGCTAGACCCTTCGAGAAGGCTTGCGACGTCAAGGCTTGGTTGTAAGCTTTGCTTTTGATTCATTTTAATACAATCAATGATGATTTCCTATGTCTTGTGTAAAATATACTTGATAGCTTATGGTTCCTTGAATATGTAAGTAAATAGATCATTGTTCTTCTCAGTTACGTGTTGTGTTGTTTTAGGTTGATTTCTCATTGAGGAGAAGGAAACGATAGCTAAAGCAGCGCAACAAAAGCTCCATCGAACACCGGTTTGAGGTATGCTCTCTCAACAATGACTGTTTAAGGAAATTAGTTGTTGTTTTGTTCTGCTGTGACTAGACCCACTCTAGGGCTAGAGGGGTTGCCTCTATCCGCAGAGGGAACATTTCCTACATCACAAGTTGGCGACCATACTGGGGAGTCTTTTGTATGTTTTCTCTTCTTTGCTCTTGATTTATTTTTTATATTGTCTCTTGATTTTGGGGCTGAACCATCAGTATTCTGGGTTACCCGAGTCAATCTAGGAGTCCCTCTTACTGTCTAAAAGATCAGTCTGGTGTCCTTCAGGTGTTCTTACTTTGCTTTTTCTCTTAATTTAGATCGTCATTGTTTATAGCTTAACAGTTGCGACGATGTCGCACCTATCCTGTTTACTAAACTTGCACATCGCAGATATCCCGTTGTACAGTTGCGACGATTCCTGAAATCGGATCTCGCAAAAGATAGGTGTACACCTGTGATGACGTCACCCAGTTGCTAGCTCTGTGCTTGCGACGATTGGCTTTTTGTCCCAAGTTGCTAGTTATAGCCCCACGACGATTCATGTACCAGTTTTTTTTTACAACTTTACCTCCTAAGTCAACTAGTACTGTCAGCCACTTGATGTTTCTTATCTCTCATCAACTTGTTTTGGTTGTGTCTGGTTGAGGTACATTCTCTTTGGTTTCATTGAGTGAGTCCTGTGTTTTCAGACTATGTGACCCAGCTCTGTTAAAGGTTTCATCAAGAAGTCGTTTGTCGAGTTACATGTTTGTCCAAGTTTCATCCACAACCATCTCATTTATTTGCTTGAGGTTGTTTTATTGCTTGTTTTCTTTCTGATTGGTCTTTAGTGTTTGGTAATTGAACGAGTTCCTTACATTGATTTGATTTCCACACTATCAAACATAGATCACATTTGTTTGGATCAGTCAGGTTTACACTTTCTTGTTTGTCATTAAAATTCAAAAAATCAAAAATATTGCATTCATACAGCATACGAAAGTGAAAGCACATTTGCATTACCGAATTTTCATGATTGAGAAATTGGGAAGCAAAAGTCTAAATCTTTCATTAGTAGTTGTTCGATAAGTGTATTGATGCATTGTGTCTTAGTTCTTGCATTTGCTTGTCTTGGTTTGCGTTCGCTTGGAAATGAACTCTTTACCCTCCTTTAGGTAGGTGTTCATCGAAACGAATGGTGCTTTACTCATTGTAGCTGCATCCTAGGATTGTTGCAATACATTCGGTAGGGCCTGGAAACCGAAACTTAATCCAAGATAAACTCTTAAAATCAATTGAATGAACCTAAAAATGCATTATAACTTAACACACATTTATTTAGAGGTCTAGGCTAGAGACGTGCTCTGTTGTCATTAAACCTAGTCATTATTGTTTTCGCTTGAGGTTGGGTGATTCCTCCTTCTGTGATTCAATAGTTGCTAGTACGGACTTGTGCTCCCCGTACCATTGAGTATATATCAGGAGACCCCACTAGGTTATCATCCTATCATCCATAGGAAGTCAAGTATGCCAGCTTATGAACTGTAACGCACCGAACACAGCGTTTGGGAAGACTGAATACCGTACAGAAAGTCCTTGGTCATTTCTCTTTCATTTGATCACCAAGGTGTATATGAAGTTTTACCGTTTGTTTGGTAAACCTCTTGTCTAGTTCTCTAAAGAAGTCACTTTCGTTCCTTTTCGACTCCTTAAGATAAAAGGATCATCTAAGCACTTTTCCTTTCGGGGTCATTAAACCTCGAAAGAGATAGAGTCACCTTTTTGTCCTTTTATCGACTCTTGAAACATGAAAAGGTCAAGTTTTGTTCCTATGTCATAAAATTTACTGCCCACGAAATATTCCTGGTAACAATTAGAATTTTTGGTTATACTGCGAGTGCGTTTCAATGTCATTTCTAGTGGCATCATTCAGTGAGTTTAGTAGTCAAGGTCTTCCCTTAGATGGAAATCTTGGTCCATTTCAGTCTTTTGGAAATGTCGGTGCTCCATATATGGAAACATTATCTTTGCCTGGGTTAACCATCGACTTGCCCGTTTGGTTGTTTTCAACCTCGGTGGTCCCGAGCGTCATGAATCCTGTTCCACCGTCTCCTTCATTTGAATCATGACGCGATGATTCCATGGTTGAGCCTATGCCTTCTACCCCTGTTTCTTCATCCTCCTCTCCTCCTTCGCCTAGTGAAAGTTCAACATCCAGTAACCAGGAGGCTAACAAGACGAAGAGGAAGACGAAGAAGAAGAAGAAGAAGAAGTTGGATAAGCGAGAGGCTGCCCATGTAGCTATTCCGAACACATCTCAGGTCAAGAAATCTTCTGATCCTTCGCGGAAGGTTAAGTTTCTTGTAAATTATGCAAGGGTTACCATCTTCTTCGTGATTGTCTTGGTATTCCTAGGATCTTAGAAGCATGGTCTAACGATCTGGCTCATCCCTCATTGTCCATTGAAGCTCATGACGATTTTACCCCATCAACTGGCAGTAGTAAGAAGAAAGGGAAAATTTGATTTCCCTGTAGGCTATGTGAAGGCAATCATCTCCTTCACCTTTGTCCGCTTATGGATAAAGCTTCCGCCATTTTGGAAAGCCTTATAGCTTCTTCACCTCCTCTTCCGGTTGGTTATCAGAGGCTCTCTTCAAACCCTCTCCCCATTGACCATAAGATTGACTTAGATTCGTCTGTCCATACTGATCTTCCTGAGCCTGGCCGTGATAAGCCTGTTCCTGACCAACCATTGGTCGGAAAGAGTGTCGACTTGGGTTCGCCACCAGTTGTTCACTTTGTTCCAGAAGAGCGTCACGATCATTCTGCTCATGTTCTTCTCGTCTCATCAGATTCTCTTGAGTCTGAGAATGACCCTCTTATCCCAACCGATCAAGAGCATCCTTCTTTGGTTCTTGTAGAGCAAGGGGGCAATCATACGATACCCCCACAAAGTAGTTCGGTCGTTTCTTTCGACTAGAGTCATTTGACTGCATTCTACCTCCCATCCTATGTGCCTTTCCAGATTATAGTATATGCCTATAATAAGACGGTACCTGGCACTCTCTTGGACGAAGGGGCGTTTGTTAGTCTCATGCCTTCCACTACTTGGCAAGCTTTGGTCTCCCCACAGCTTGTGCCTGTCACTTAGAACCTGTTAGCTTTTGACGGAGGAACTCGTCAACCTTTTGGGATCCTTCCAAAGTTCCCTGTTACTTTGGGAGGCAAAAACCGTCTATATAGACGTGATGGTTTTCCATGGTGCTTTAGACTTTAGTCTTCTCCTTGGCTGTGACTATATTTATGCCATGGGGGCTCTTGTTTCTTCACTTTTCTGTGTGGTTTGTTTTCCGCATGACGGAAGAATGGTTACCACAGATCAATTGTAGTTCTTTAGTCACCCGGTGCCTCCTGTACAACCATCATCCCTATCGCTTCTTCTCGGCAAGCAGCACCTTCCCCGCCACAGGTCAATTATGTGGCTACCCATTTCGTCTCTGCATCTGTTCATGATCATGCAGATGGTCTCATACATCATGTACTGGGGGCATTGGAACCTGATCTGTCATTGGTGCCCAATGACATGTATTCCTCTCAGAGTGCGTTTCTTTCGTCCAGAGAAGACCTCTTGGGAGTCATATTCCCATATGGCCCATGAGCAGGAGTCCGAGGATAGCTCTGATCTTGTGTCAACCTCTTTAAAAAATGAATCAAGGGTTATGAGGATTGTTCTTTTCTTGTGTCAACCTCATCCAAAAATGAAACAAGCATTATGAGGATAGTTCTTTTACTGTGTCAACCTCATTAAAAAATGAAACAACTCCCTTTCCCAAATCGAGTCTTTGATTAAGATCTCGTAAAATCTGAGTCGAGTATTTTCCAGATCTCGAAAGTGAACCTTCATTCCATCCACCCCGTTGAATGCAATGAAGCTTGGGGGGCATGTACCTCGATTTGCGTCATTATGTTGGGAGCATGCAAACTTATAACAAGCATAGTTTTTCATTTCAAGCTTTTGTAAACATGAAACTGTATCCAAGCAGAGTTCTCCTTGGTTCACGCTGTTAGCACCTAAATCCGCCTTAGGCTGAAAGAAGGCAAAATTCAGGGTAACCACAAACCACGCTAAGTCTGGTAGCTAGCCCTACCAGAAAAGGAGAGGGATCTCTCCAAGTCACACTCAATGAATATGGCTTGAGATGACTTACAGTGAAATATTTATCTTAGGCTAGTAAGTGAATGTGGATACAAGAAGTGATTTTTATGAATGACTGTGTTTCTGGGATGGTATGGGACCAATGGACCTTAATGAACAGAGAATTTATTACAAAGGAACAGATTACTTTGTGAGGCAAGATAGGCGGAAAGCCTAGCAATTTAGTTTAAGATAGTGCGGAATGGAGAGATTGATTAAGAGGGTGAAAAGGGTATGTACAACATGAATCCTTTTCAACAGAAGAATGAACACTGAACATGAAATTTTCCTACAGGCAGAGCAATAAAATTGAATTCTACCTTATCCAACTTAGAAAATTTCATTGGAAATGAATATGAAATGAACTGTGAAACATAACAAGATACATATGAAACATAAGAGACACATTTGCTACACTCACAACCACATGAACCTCATGAAATAGAGCCGCTGCCTTTCATTAATCCTCTGTAAAAAATATACAATGAAGAAACAGAGTTTCTTTCCCACAGTCTCCCAGAAGTTACAAGCCAACCAACCCTTTGCAAATAGTTTGCATACAATATTAGAATGTGCCATGAAGAGATAGAACGCCCAAGGGTTGGGGAGTTACTCGAATCATTACAAAATGAAGGTGGAGAGCCAAACATCAGCGACAGGTGCAGCGTTACAAACGTGACAAATGGCTTGGGGTGACTGTTTGCCTTCCTTTTCCACTTGGATAGAAGCCCATCTGGAGTGAAAATAATTTAAATGATACCTTTGGTGTCAAAAAAGTGAAGTGTAGATGAGAGGGCCCACTTATGAAAAGTCGCGAATCAAAATTTTGCGAAACAGAGGCAAATTGGGCCTTTTTTTCCTATATGCGTTGCGCCACTTTGGGATCAGTTTTGAGGCACTTGTAGGAGCCCAAAATGTGGCCAAGTGTGCTTGTTGGAAAGCCTGTCCTATCTACTTTCGAACCTAAGTGGAATTTGTGAATTTGGAGCTCATTTTCCCCTCCAAATCTTCATTCTCCCAAGACTGCTTCCTGTGTGTCAAAATAGGGGCAATGAGGCCATTTTTTGGGTGTTTTTGACCTCCTGGAGACTCAAATCATGCCCAAATTTCTTGCCCCAGTGCCAGTAGTCATGATTTTGTATGTTGAATCCAAAAATGCAAACCATTTCTCATTTGGAGCTCCCAATCCTACGCGCCGTGCCACATAGGGAGAAAAAACCTGTGTTTGTGCCAAAAAATTTCCATGTGACCAAAATTGTCCCAAATTTCTTGAAATTTGGGCTGGAGGTTCTCTAAGAGGCACTATCCTAGGCCACAGAAGCTTCAGCCAAGATTCAAAGCTGATCTTTCTCTTTTGCCTCTTTTGTTGCTCTGCTCAATTTGGCCTTCAAGCTCCTTATCCGAGCCTTTGCACTCATGTTTCGTGCCCTGTAATGACAAGCCATCCTCCTCAGTATGGTTTTGTCTTTGTTGGCATTCTCCAGCAGTCTCTCCAGGTGGATATTGACCCGCTCTAGCCATGACTCATGGTCATTGTTGATCTCTTGCTCTAAGGTAGCGAGCTCGATCCTCCTTTGCTGAGCTGCTTGTCGATTCTCACAGATGCTTTGCAGCTCCATGATTGCATGTTGGTCCTCAGGCTGCTTGTTCCTCTGCTCCAGATACCTGATGATCCATCTGGCCCTCTCCACATTTAGTGACAAGTCTTGGATCTCCCTGTTATGCTCCTAAATGGTCATCCTAAGACGAGCATTCTCCGCCTCTGCCTCATCATCCTGAATGAGGATGACATCGGTCTCCTGTTCACCTGATGGCCCCTCATCATGCATGGGCCTCTTGCCCTTGTCGAGTACCTGTGTCACTGATGCCAGAAGCGAGGCCCCTTCCACCCTAGGTGGAGATAACACTCGCTTTGGTGCTACAAACAAGTGCCTACTGCCTCTCTGATATGTAACAAAAACTGGCATGGTAGTGGTCTCATGGTGCTCATACTGATGAGAAGGACCACCCATCTCCTGCTCTGGCTCTGATAGTACCTGTGATGCGTTGAAGAAGTCACGAGAGATGAATTCCTCCCAAGCAATGCCCTGCAATCCCAACTGGTGATCTACCAAAATCCAGATAAGAGCAAAGTGATACACACTGTTAAGTTGCTGTTGAGGGGTCTTATGCAGCATGAAGGTGTTCATCCTCTCTATGTTCCTGCATATGAAAAAAGGGAGGTTCATCATTCTCACCCTGGTAAAGTGCATGAGAAACCGTATGTGATAGGCATATAGTCGAGAGAACCTCCCCTCACAGCTTAAGTATTTCATGATCAATCTCATGAGTGGAGCATAATCATCTTTCAAGTATCTGAAGGGAAAGACTCTTGTGAGCTGACTCAAGAATTTGGCTTTGATGTAAGGCTCATAGTATTGCCTATCCACCTTCTTATTCTTATGCCACTGTTCTCCAACATTTGGTATACCTGTTGCCACTGATATAGTTTCGGGTCTCAATGTGAAAGTGACCCTGGCAAAGATAGACTGACCTCCATGTAGATGAAGCACAAATAGACGGGCCAACTCACGATGAACTCTAACATTTTCCACCCTTTGACGAAATTCAAAACATGCTAGGCACTGGAAACATGACATGGAAAGAGGGCATGCTTGTAATTTAGTGAGGGTAGTGGGCTCATCCCTGACATATTTTCCACTCTTGTGATGTCTCCTGGGAGCCTGCTCTTCTGAGGATGAGTCACTTTGTGTCTCCATCTCATACTCTGATGAATGTTGTGATGTCATGATTGCTGTGTGTACTGTACCTAGGCTACCCTTTGATGATGGTGTGAGGCTGGGTGCCTTTGTGATATCTGTCACCAAGGGGAACAATGAAACAGGGAGTATTAGGAAGGGAGTAATATGATGGGAATAAGGGTTATAGGGAGAAATTTGTTTAGTGAAGTGGGAGGAGTTTGGGTATTTTGCTAGGGTAGGGTTTAGGGTTTTGACAAGGTAGGGTTTGGGGTGTTAGGTTGACCAAAGAGTGGAGGGATAGGGGAGAGGGTTTGGTAGTATTTTAAGGTAGGGATAATAGGGAAAATGAAAAAAGGTGGGTAGGAAAAAATGGTAGGTGAGGGAAAATGAGGGGTGAAATGGAACCTTGGCACTAACACCACACCTTAGAAACCCTAGCCATCATGGTTTTTGGTGATTTCTTGTGGTAGATTTCATGAATTTGGCTGCATTCAAACATCACTATAAACCACGATATCATTTATAAAACTTGATGAACAAATGATGTCATAGAGCCTACCTTTCAATTTGATGGGCTTCACAAAAATTTGGAGGTGATTTGGCCTTGTTTCGGCCCTTGGTCTGTGTGCACCGCGCACAAAACCCAGTGCACCGCGCCCTGGGTGTGCGTCGCGCCCGTGGAAAATTTGAACTACGAGTTGGCTCTGTGTGCACCACGCCCATGAGTATATGCGTCGCGCTCCTTGAAACTCCCTCCAACTCACTCAAACACGCACGATACACACACACACCCTTTGCAACGTTTCTCTAAGGCTTGGATTAGCACAATGCCTTTGATTTTGATGAAAACTTGTATATATAGGCTTGGGAGTGATGGGTCAAATTTTTGCTTCCTCAAAAACCCATTTTTCTAATGTTGTGTTTTGACACTTTTTCACTGACTTTAAAACACACTGATTTTCACTTTCCCTTTGAAATTTTAGCTCAAATGATGAAATTTTCGGCACTCTTTGCAGGGATTGCATGACAGGACATTCGGCCATGGAAACCTTGACTGCATTTGAAGAAATAAACTGACGACTTTTTTTGAAAATTTTGTCATAAATGACACTGTTTGACTTTTCTTCAAAACAGAGTTTTGAAGAAGAGTCGAAGTCTATCCACATGACGATGAAGCTCTCTGAATCATAACTGTGTAAGGGCCTTACTCTGGCCTGCATGGCTTTACTAGACATGTTGAAAGGCCAAATTGATGAATCCCTAGACCTAAACATAGAAAATGACTTTTGTCCTTTAAAGGACCAAACCTTGACTGTCATGGACTTTAGTGATTATTGACAAAAGACCTGAGCCAGCAGGAGCGAGACATGAGGGGGAATGACTAGCATGACCTTCTCCGTCAGATTATGGCATGCCCCTAGCGGAATGTAGCTGGGTGAATGGAGCGGGACACCTATAAAGAGTTTTGATCTCTAACAGAGGACTGGCCAGACCGACTCTAACACAAGCTTGTGTAAAAATGAACCCATACCCGATTTACATCTTGTGATTGGCATTTTTATCCACTAAATTCTGCTATATGAGCCTTGGTTGTTTCATTCCATCATCACCATCTCTTTGGTGAATCATATGCTTTCACTTGGTTGTTTTTTCTTTCCTGAGGAACCGCAGCGATGAGTGGTTTTATTTGCCAACCTCTTGACCATTATGTGTTTTGAGTAGTTCCATCATTGTCGGAACCAGTTGCTACCCTTTATACCACTCGTTCCTCTAGGATGAGTCCTCTTTAAGCTCTTTTTTGACTCGTAAACGATGAAAAGATTGCCAAGTATTTTTCTCTTTTTGACTCGTTAAAGAGAATAAAAATGGTGGTCTACTTTCAGCTCTTTTCCGGCCGTTTAAAAGTGAAAATATGACCGAGTTCTTGTCATTTCAAGCTCGTTTTTTGTTATGAAACGTCGTGTCTTCGATCAGTTTTTTACTTTTTCGGACCGGAAGCACTAGTTACGAAAAGTACTCCTTGATCGAAATGGTCAAGCGGTTCTCTCAAGTATTTTTTTCTACATTTTCGGGCTTGAGGGACACCAACTTACGAAAAGGGGCCCCCTTGGAGTTTTCTTTTCCATGTCTTTTTCAAACTCTCTAAACATGAAAAAGACTACGAGTTTTAACTTTGTTGGACTCATTAAACCCTGACGAAATTGGACTCATCACCATGATGAGACTCGAGCTTCTCCTCCCTAGGGCTCATTAAAATTTCACTAGGTTGGATTTGTCCGAAGGACAAACTTATATCGCAAGCATATGCTATCCCCTTCAAGCTTGTTTTTTAGAAATAGTTGGGGTACACCAGCAATGGTGGGGGGGAAATTTGGAAATCTTCATTGGTTACCTATGGTAGCTAGTCACTCTTGAACATCGACACTTTTGCTTCTCGTTGGGTTTGGAATATCCTCTCATCGTCATTTGCCTTCCGGGGTTTGGGTTATCATTTTTCCTCATTCCATTTGATCCTTGTTGTCTCAGTCCGACCTCTGATCCTTTGGTACCAAAATGTTGCCGCATCCGTATTCGTGTCGCCAATAGGTTCAAGAGTATAATCCTTTTACAGTTCGCACCCTTACTTCCTCCTTTGATTCTCTATTTCACCACCTTCCTCTTGTTCCTTGTCTCGTGTCATTGATGAGGGAAACATTATAGCCCTCCTGTGATGGGTCCCTTCCTGTCGACACCAGCTCATTATCTAAGAAGTCAATATAGAGATCCCTTTTGGTACCTTGGAGCTTGCATGCCTTAATGGTAGGTTCTTCGCAATCAACGATAGACTTACATCATTGATCTTCGATCAAGTGATTCCACGAGTGTTCGACTCTAGATCATTCTTCACACTTTGTGGATTATACTAGCAGTGCCTTGAGAACCATTGACATTACTGGTGGTCTCTCTCGCGCTTGTTAACGGCTTACATCATTGGCTGGTAATCAAGCGATTTCTACCATGCTCGACTTTAGCACATCTATTCGCATGTTAGAAATTGTATTGTGATCAGTTGGGATTCAAGACCCCAGACTAAGATACATATGTTTGGGTTGCGTGGATTGGTTCGTGATTGTATACACGACTCCTTGATTGGATGGCTGCGACCATACCTCTATCTTTATATATAAGGTCTTATCGACTGGGTGGATGCCTCCATACCACAGACCAAGTTTCATATGTCTTCTAGATGGCTGCGCCATGCCTAGATTACATGTATTTCACTATCAGAGATATCAATTGTACTTATGCCTTAGGGTTTTCAGCAATGGTGTTCCGGTTCGGTTATGATTTCATAAAGCATTTCACCCCTCCCACTCTCTCGTGCTTCATACTTTAGGGGGCATCTGTTACACAGAGATTTGTCACCAGCCTCATATCTCCTGATTTTGGATAAACTCAGTCTCTGAGCAACATCTCTGCTGTGTCATACATCAAATAAATATGTCCATATCTTCCCACTCATTCAAGAAGATTAAACAAGTGCTCTCTAATATTGAAGATTGACCCTTTTTATCTATGTTTCTGCATCATCGCAAGTGAACCCCATCCTGCCTACGACGATTCTCTGTGTTGAACTATACCATTGCAACATCGTCGCAGGGGTACACATGTTTCTTGTGATGGTCGAAATTTAGGGCTCGACGCAGGTCCTCAAAATATTTCTTGTGACGATTGCTTTGCATACATTTCTTCCTTGCGATGTCGTCACTGAGCCCTAGTGTATGACTTGCGACGATCCATATATGGCAAATTAGTTCAAACAGTTGACCTTCTAGGTGATTCTAGAACTAGTTGTTGGGTAAAGTTGGTTCACCTTTCCTCCTCTGGGATGGTGGTTCCACCTTTTGAGAAACCTCCCTTGAGGATAAGCTCCCTCTCCCTCATTTTATGGAGGCTCCTCCTCCTATAAAAGCACTCCCCATTTCTATGATCAACTAGTTCTTGGTTTTTGGATTTGAGTAGATTAGCTAGCTTTGGTGTGAGTTTGATAGTTTGCAGTATGAGTTGCTGATAGTTTAGCAATTGGTTGTGGATTTCCTTAGCCTTGTAATAGAGCTTGTGAGTGAGAGAGAGAGTCATCATCCATTAGGGAGACCCTTTTGAGAGTGAATGCTTGAAGAAACATACTGGCTGGACCCTTCAAGAAGGCTTGTGACGTCAAGGCTTGGTTGTAAGCTTTGCTTTTGATTCATTTTAATACAATCAATGATGATTTCCTATGTCTTGTGTAACATATACTTGATAGCTTGTGGTTCCTTGACTCTGTAAGTAAATAGATCATTGTTGTTCTCTGTTACATGTTCTGTTGTTCTCTTGTGTTGTTCAAGGTTGATTTCTCATTGAGGAGAAGGAAACGATACCTGAAGCGACGCAACGAAAGCTCCATTGAACACCGTTTGAGGTAGGCTCTTTCAACAATGACTGTTTAAGGAAATTAGTTGTTGTTTTGTTCTTCTATGACTAGACCCACTCTAGGGCTAGAGGGGTTTCCTCTGTCCACAGAGGGAACATTTCCTACATCACACTATCTATCATCCCCAAACCGATAGTCAAAAAAAGTGGTCAACAAATGTGTGGAGACATATCTAAGGTGCTTCACTTCAGAAAAGCAACATCAATGGGTAGAATGGCCACCTTTAGCTGAATGATGTTATAATACTAACTATCATGAAGCCACCAAGATGATTCCATATGAAGCAATGTATGGCCAACTTCCACCTTCACCTATTTCTTATATCCCTGGATGTTCTAAGGTGAAAGCAGTTGATCAACTCCTACATAATTGTGCCACCATGTTAGCTCGTCTGAAAGATAATCTCCATCAAGCTCAGAATTGAATGAAGCAACAAACAAACCAACATCGTTCAGAGCACACATTTCAAGAAGGGGATCAGGTATTCCTCCGGCTGCAATCATATAAGCAAACATTGCTCAAAGAAAAGGGTTGCCAGAAACTAGTTCAAAAATTCTATGTGTTAGCCTTTTGCTGCAGCAGGTTACTCATATTTCATGATGGACATTTTTACAGGCCAAATATGTCATACTTTGCATGCTACAATGCTCCATATTTGCTAACAGTCACCAAAGAAAGAGGTCATGAAAGAATGCTACTCAAAGCTCTTCTGTTGCATTCCAATTTTGAAGAGTTATTTCATTTTTGTACAATTTTTAGTTGAAGGGAAGTCCAAACAGCTTAATCTTGGTCTCCCTAGGTTTCAATTTCCTGTTTTAGAATATAGAAAATGAATAATCTATCCAAACAGCTTAATCTTGGCAAATTCTTAGATAGGTAGAGAATCAAAGGAGCCCAACTGCTTAATCTGGGCCCTTGGAAGAAATAAGTGTAGATGTAGATAGGAAGACATGAAAAGAAAAAGTTGAAACGCTGGGTTTGCAAGTCCAAGTGCACCCAAACCAAAAAGAAGAAAAAATGTTAGGTAAGTAGGCTGGGTAGGTAATTTTGAGGTTGCAGAATGTTGATTTGTGATTAATTCCACATTTTCAAGTGTTACACTCATACAGATCACAGTCAGCAGGCAATTCCCATTTGAAGGACTTTAACCGAGGCATGACTAACTTCCCCTTCTTTTTATTCCCCAAATCACTTACTAACTTCCCCTGAAGAGGTCAAGATCTGCTTGATATCTCTTAGTTCATCATTTTCCATATCATTTGACTTGGTAAAAGATCTGCTTTATCCAAGGAGGGTACATATTTTCTCTGCAAATTCCTATCTCCCCTTTGAAGCCTAAGATCTCTCGGACTTAGCGCTCTTCTTGTCATTTTCATATTAACTACTGACATTATTATTTAACTCCTTGTCTATTTTCCCTTCCCCCTATTAAAACTATGTTAATAACTCCCCTATGTAAATATCCCCTCCCCCTGGTTGAAACATAACCATAAATATCTTCCTGGGAATTACTAAGTCACCTGGACCTTAGTAAGAGCCCTCATCTCCGCATAATTCCCCTTCCCTAGTGTTTGGACTCCTTCCAAAACACAAAAACCCCTCTCCAAATGCAAAAACTAACCCCCCCGCGCATTTCTTTGGAATTTATTAATATCTGATTAATAAATAAACCAACGTGCCAGCACCATTTTCTAAAGTTCCTACCCACCCGCGCCGCAAAAAATTAAAATATAACGCGAGCGCACTTCTGTTCAAACTTTTCTTTGTCTTTTATTGATGATGATCCTAGAACTATGAAGGAAGCAGTGGATTTAGAGGATGGAAAACTCTGGAAAGAGGCCATGGTTGATGAAATGGCATCTTTGCACAAAAATGAGGCTTGGGATCTGGTGGAGTTGCCAGCTGGAAGGAAACCCATTGGCAGCAAATGGGTGTTCAAGAAGAAGACAAATGCAGAAGGGAAGGTGGAGAAATACAAATCTCAGTTGGTAGCAAAAGGTTATTCCCAGGTGCGGGAATTGATTTTGGTGATATTTTTTCTCCTGTTGCCAAGGTAACTTCTATTAGATTACTTTTATCTGTTGCTGCTGCTTTTGATTTTGAGGTAGAACAGATGGATGTGAAGACAACATTTCTTCACGGGGGTTTGGAAGAGGAAATCTACATGAAGCAACCTGAAGGATTTGTGAAGGGTAAGAAAGAACTAGTATGCAAGTTAAAGAAGTCTCTGTATGGGTTAAAACAGTCACCAAGGATGTGGTATCAGAAATTTGATACATTTATACGGGGACTTGGCTTCACCAGAAGCAAAGAAGATCATTGTGTGTATTTTAAATTAATTGGTGACCGTGTTATTTATCTGGTCTTGTATGTGGATGATATGTTGTTGGTTGGAAATGACAAAGAAATTATCCAGGATTTGAAGACCCAATTGTCCTCCAAATTCGACATGAAAGATCTCGGTGCTGCAAACTATATTTTGGGCATGGAAATTAAAAGAGATCGAGCAATGAGGAAGCTCTGGTTAAACCAGAGGAAGTATGTCGAGACAATACTGCAGAGGTTCAATATGCAGGATAGTAAACCAGTGAAGGTTCCTATTCCTGTAGGCGTGAGGTTATCTGCTGAACAGTGTCCCAAGACACAAGAAGAGGAAGAGGACATGTCCCGTCTTACATATGCAAGTGCAGTCGGTAGCTTGATGTATGCAATGGTCTGTACTAGACCATACATTGCACATGAAGTGGGAGTATTGAGTAGGTTTATGTCAAAACCAGGGAAGGAACACTAGATAGCAGTGAAGCGCGTTTTCAGGTATTTGCGTGGTACTAGTGATTATGGTTTGTGCTACCAAGGAAGACCAGGATTGGACAGAGTGTTGGATATTCATGGCTTTTTTGATGCAAACTGGGCTGGAGATTTGGATCAGAGAAGATCTACAAGTGGGTATGTGTTTAACCTATTTGGAGGTGCAGTCAGTTGGATGAGTAAGAAACAATCTGTAGTGGCACTATCAACTACAGAGGCAGAATACATGGCAGCCACTCATGCAAGCAAGGAAGCAGTTTGGTTGCAGAGATTGTGTTCAAGTATGGGGTTAGTACAGGGAGCTATAAGGATAGACTGTGACAGCCAAAGTGCAATTTTCTTGGCAAAGAACCCTGCTTATCATTCAAAGACAAAGCACATTGATGTTCAGTATCACTTTGTGAGGGATATGATAGAAGACAAAAAGGTGTTGCTGATAAAGTTGGACACTTTGAAGAATACTGCAGATGCATTGACAAAATCTGTGAGATCTGAGAAGTTCTCTTGGTGTAGAGAAACAATGGGCGTTTCAGGGTTGGAAAAATGACTAAGCTCTCTTGTGGCCCACTGTGGAAAGAAAACAACAAGTGGGAGATTGTTGGGTTGTGTTATATTCTTTCCACTACTAATCGACATAGCAAACCAGGGGGTTAGAGGGGGGGTAGAGCCCCCCCTTTGTTGTGTCGATTGCGTAGCGGGGGGGTAGTAGCCCCCCCTATCTGGGGGGTTTGAGGGGGGTGGGTAGCCCCCCTCTACGAGGTGCGGGGCAGCACCCCGGGAATTTTTCTTTTGGACCCTATATTAGGTTGGGCGAACCTACCTATGATTTTTTGGTCCATGTTTTTGAACGTGATGGTTTTCGTTCCATGGTATTGGATGCTTTGGCATATATAAATATGTATTGTAACATTGAAAGGAACATAATGAAAAATCAAGCTGGCAGTCCCAGTTTTGGGATCCAAGGGAAAATCTCTATGCGTATGTGTTTTATGTGTTATGCTCTCACATTATTTATTTTCTTTGTTTTAGAATTCGTATGCAGGTAATTTCTGTACAGGGTTAAAACCTACATTATTCAACCTATGATCGAAGACGATGTATATTTGACACACTTCTATGGTATGATATATCACTATTACTGGCTATCTTGTATAACATGTTTATGGAATGCTTTTAAATTTACTGTCTTGATTATTGCAAATGTTTATTTAACATTTGAGAAGCAACTTCATCTGCTAATGTGTTTAAATATCTTGGAATATGTTGATATTCAATGTAGTCAAATTCACGTTCCAAGAGACGAACTCTCAAAAATAATCTTAATAAAACTGGATTTTTAATGGCATAAACCCTATTAAGCTGTAATACAACGAATTCAGAATCTAACCTTACAATCAAACTCTGAATCCCAAATCAGATGGATTCAGATAATAACTCAATCACTGCATTATACTCTGCAATGTTATTTGTTGTTTGACCAAGGCTTACCCCATGCATAGATACTAACTCGTCAGAGCGTGAATAGATAACCCAAGCTGCGGAAGAAATATTCCATGTACTACGACAAGCACCATCAGCAAAAACAATGTATGTTTGAGAAGATGCCAACATCTGCAATATCAAGAGTAAAACCAAGATAATCAGGAATCATGATAACACACTCTCTAAACTAGGCACACTTTCTAATCTAAAACACACCAACTAGAAAGAAACTATTCTAACAAAATTCTCCACACCAAAATCTAAGCATAATATATTTTCAGATAAAGCCCATTTCTGGGTCTATCTAAAGAGACACCATCAAAATCTACTAATTCATAGGCCCCTTTGGCTAGCTTACGCTTAACAACAAAATGACCATGCCACATGGGTACGAATTTTCCAGCCCCTAGCTTATCATTAGCTTGATCGTATAATAAAACTAAGTCTCCTTCTGAAAAATTATGTGTAACATTTCAATCATACTGAGCTTTTATCCATTTTGCGTGAGTCTCCATTGCTAATGCAGCATCACGTTGATTCTCATCTAATTGAGCTAAGTACAACAAACGTTTTTCCTCTTCGGAAGTGGCTGGGAGTAATTCTATGGCTATTTGCAACGATGGAATTTCGCATTCAATGGGTAACACTGCTTCCAACCTGTAAACAAGATGAAAAGGAGTGAAACCTATTGATGTTTTCACTGAGGATCGATATGCCCAAAGCACTGAAAATAACATGTTATGCCAATTTGACTGATGAATACCAATGAGTCGTCGGATCATGGTGACTAGAACTTTGTTGATTGCCTCAACCAGACAATTAGCATGTGGGTAATATGGAGTAGAGCTATGGTGACACAGGCCAAGCTGATCTGTTAGTTCAGTCATCATGATCTTCTGAAAATGACTTCCATGATCAGTGATAATCGCTTGAGGAACACTAAACCTAGCAATTATATGATTGAAAATGAAAATAGCAGCAGTTTTGCTGTCTGCAGAAAATGTAGGCATCGCCTCAGCCCACTTGGTGAAATAATCTACCACAAGGATGATATACACATGCCCCCTAGCCGAGTGAGGGTTACATGTAATAAAATTGATACCCCATTTTGTGAAAGGACCAATGGCAATTATACGGTGGAGAGGAGAAGGTGGAGCATGCATCTTTCAATCAAAAATTTGGGAGTTGTGGCATTTCTGGACTGCATTGATACAATCTTTAAATAAGGATGGCCAGAAATAACCAGCGCGCAATATCTTTTGGGTTGTGGCATACCCAGACATATGACCACCACACGCTCCAGAGTGACAATCATTCAGAACCTTTTCAGCTTCCTCATGACTTAAGCAATGATGAAAACAGAATCCACTCCACGACGATAGAGTGTATCTCTAATAATTTTGTACTGGTGGGATTGGAAACATATTTTCCTTTGCTGAGATCGTGAGATTTCAGGCCGAAAAGATTGGGTTTGGAGATAGACAATTATATCCCCATACCATGGATCAAGAGTACTCATAAGAAACAAAGATTCATCTACAAGGGATTCTTCTGCCACAGTTTCAGTATCAGTACACGAGAAGTCACACATTAATTCTGCAAAAACCAAAGACTTCTTTGACTTGGATTTTTCAAATTACAGGTCAAATTCCTGCAGGATAACGATCCATTTGGAATACTTTCCCCCTAGCAATTGTTTAGTCAAAATATACGTCATAGGGTTACAGTCAGAAATTACTTTGGTTTTGCATCGTAGAATGTAGTGACGAAATCGCTGGACAGCTTGAACAGCTGCCAGGGCCAATTTATCCACATGTGAATATTTAAGCTCGGTTGGATTTAGAGTTCGACTAAGATAGTAAATCACATGTTCAGCGTTGAATTCATCTTCCTGAACTAAAACTATCCCAATGGTGGAATGAGAAGCGGCGAGGTACAAAAAGTAGTCATGGTTGTAGTTGGGAGGATGCACTAATGGTGCATGGGTCAATGCGTGTTTAAGTGCATCAAAATATTTATGAGCTATCTCATCCCAAAAGAATGGACTGTTCTGTTTCAACAACCTGGTAAAACCTTTCGTTATCTCGGCGTAGTTAGGAATGAATCGATGTAAAAAGTTTGCTTTCCCTTGCAAACTTTGGAGTTAGTGAAGAGTCGAAGGCGGACGTAATTTGTCAATGGCTTCAACCTTCGAGGGATCGACACGAATGCCAGCTTTTGAAACAACAAATCCTAGTAAGTGACCCGTTTCTATATAGAAAATACATTTGTGTGGATTCAACCTAATTCGATAATGCCTACATCTCATAAAGATGCCTCGTAAATGAGTGAGATGATTAGCTCTTCGTAATGAATGAGTAGGTAAATCATCAAGATAAGGCTGCACAATGTTCTTGATGTCATGAAATGCATAAGAAATAGCCCATTGAAAATTTGCTCCGGCATTCTTCAACCCAAAAGGTAATTTGCAATAAGCAAAGGTCCCCCATGGACAAATGAAAGCTGTTTTTGGTTTATCAGTAGGGAGTATGTTAATTTGATTGCAACTGGAAAATCCATCCATAAAGGAGAACATTTCACTTCCGACACAAACATCAATTATTTGATCGATATAGGGAGTTGGATAATTGTCTTTAGGACAAGCTCGATTAGTATCCCTATAATCAATACATATTCTTATCGTTCCTTGCTTTTTGTTAACAGGAACAATATTCGATACCCAATCCGTTAAAGGAATTGGATATATGAAACTTGCTTGAAGTAATTTCTCAACTTCAGCTTTAATAGCAGCAACTTTTCATGGATGTATGTGACGCAAATGTTGCTGGACAGGTTTAGCATCCAGGTTAGTTTTTCTTTCATGGAACACAATTGATGGATCGATTCCTAGCATTTCTTCGTATGACCAGGCAAAGACATCGCGGAATTCTTGAAATTGGGCTTTATAAGTTTGGATTTCCTCATCCGTACAGGAAGCACCTATATGAATGTTTTCAATAATTCTGGGTTCCACTGAAATGTCAATAGGAATTGTTCGAGAAATATTTCCCAAATTCAACTCAAAATCTAGATGTTGCAATGGATTCTATGATTCCTTGACATAATCAGTGGTAAAAATAGATGAGAAATCATTTTCAAAATGATCAAGCTCTGGTAAAAATGAAGATCAATGATGAAGATCTTCCCATGGTAAATCATCAACAGATAAAAGTTCACGAATCTACTCATTAGTGTGAACAGGTTTAGAAAAAGTTGTTGAATCTAAGGTTGAGATTGAAAGTGACTCCCCATGGACCACATTCATTGGATCAATTTCGGTTGAACTAGAGTCGGAAAACGACTGTACTGCTTGATATGCAACTTCAAAGGGACTCAAAGGCATGGCATCACCAAATGATTCCACCTCGGAATAGGAAGGTATGATCCAAGGATCATCAAAAGCAATAGTGTTCGATGAAATCATGTGAATGGTTGCAAATGAAGGTGATACGTTAGGAGGAGGAAAAGAAAAAGTTCCTAGTAAACCATAATCTTTAATCAATCCCACCCCAACATTCTTATAAGGGATAGTCGTTTTACCAACATGTTGAATACTCTCAGAAGAGGCTGTGTCAGATGAAAAGTAATTTAACTGATCTATTGTAATGAACTTTCCATTATGAGGGAATTTAATAAGCCGAAAGACCAATGAAACAATAGTAGTCATAGTGTAAGACCAACTACGACCCAAAATAAGGTTGTAATCTAGAGGGGCATCAACCACTTCCACATCTAGATTAACAGTTTTGCCTTCTACCCCTATAGGTAAATCCTGTAAAATGCCAAAAGGATGAAACTCCCAGCCATCAAAAGCCTTTAAAATTGTCGAGGATTGATTGAATGTAGGAGAACCAAGTGATCTCCAACACTGAATCGACATAATACATGTAGAAGCTCCCTCATCAATCACAGTCTAAAAGCAAGGCTTGTTTTTTACTAACACTGGGATCTAGAAAGCCATTTGATGAGGTAAGTGAGGTGTACTATTTTCTAAGTCGAAGATTATAAGGTTGGAATCCTAAACATCAACAGCTCTTATAGCAGACAAAAGAAGTTTACGTTGTGCTGGACATGATTGCAGCACCTCCAAAGCCGACATTACTGAAGGGGATATATCTAAATCTTCAACAATGTTATAGTTCTAAGGAGCTCTTGCATGTGGATTGAAAGCTGGCTTCCGAAGTATACCTTTAGTAGGCGGTTTGATTACTAAGTCTGGATTAGGTTTCTCGATTTGTCGCAGATCAGAACTAGGAGGAGTTGAAGTTGATGGGTTTGAACTAGAAGATTCTGGTTCCTTACCACCAACAGGAATCTTACTTCCATAATCTTGCGATCGTGTCGCAATCCTGACATCGGACATCATCATAATTGGTTCTTCTGAGGCATTTGAGGAAGAACCTATCATCTTACTATCTTGACTAGGAAAAGGATCCTTCAAGACAGCAGGCATTTGAGAACCTTTGATGATTTTCGAAACTGTAGCTCGATGTGGACAATCTCTTGTAAAGTGCTCGTCGTCACAGATGAGACAAGGATAGCAACGTTTACGTTTCTCGTCAATAGATTCAGTTTTTTATCATTTCTCTTTTGTGTTTTGTTTTTTCTTCTTCCCTTTCTTTTTACCACTGGATTTTGATTTGGCCATAGAAGATTCTACAACATGAATATCGACAGGAACTTTAGCGGAAGCTTCTCCTATCGGGGAATCTGGTAAAGTTATAATAGGAGAAGAATTCTTTGCAGATTTCTTCTTACTCTTGGTATTAACTGTACCAATCATACCATCAGCAGTATGAGACGCTGAAGGAGTTGCAGTGATTTGATTTTGTTTGGGAAGATCGGGGATTTTTTCGTGTAAAGTACCCGACTGCGTATAAACTAAGTCAAGGTACTGAGCCTGAGCAATTACTTGCTCTTTAGTAACTACTCCTGCCTTAGCTACATCCTTAGTGATTTTAGGTAATAACGATTTAACAAACCATTCTGCCAAAATTTGATCCGGGATAAAAACTTTAACTAAACGTCGTCGACGTCGCCATTCATGAATATGGTCTGAAATATATGTAGACGTTGATTGTTTTAATGAAGTTAATAATTCTGTGCCACTGTCATATTTGATAGGCAACTGAAAATGAGTTAAGAACGAAGTAGCTAACTGACTAAAATTATAAAAAGAGCTTCGTGGCAACTCAATCTACCACTTAGCCGCGAGACCAATCAGAGTACGTTGAAAAAGTTGTAAGCGAATTGAATCATCTATAATGGAATTTGATGCACACTAGAGGTGATAAGTCATCACATGATTCGACGGATCCTCTCTTGGTTTACCCTCAAACTTCGGAATATCACTGGGAAACTTATTAGGAATTGGCGGCCAGTATGGAAGATAATAAATTGGATCATTCGTAAGGTGCGGCAAGTTAGGTAAATCCAAAGTTGCGATGAATGGTAACTGACGGTTAGGGTCTCGAAAACCTTGGGTCACAAGACCAGCTCCAGGAGGAGTATATCTAGGGTAACCTGGAATTGAATTTGCATTCGGTATAATTGAAAGGTACATTTCCAGTTCCTTGAACAAATGGTTGACCAGAAGGTGGTTGGAAACCTTGAGATTGGTACTGACCTTGAAGTTAATAACCTTGAGGCACGTACTGAAACTGGGGTTCACCTTGAGATATATATTGATACTGGAGTTGACCTTGAGGCATATATTGATTCTAAGGTTGACCTTGAGGCATATATTGAGTTTGGGGTTGACCTTGAGGCATTTACTATCCCTGAGGTATGTACTGTCTTTGAGGTTGCCCCCCAGGTGGTATCTGACTGCCTTGAGGTTGCCCCCCAGGCGGAATTTGACTACCTTGAGGCTACCCTCCAGGCGGAATCTGACTACCTTGAGGTTGCGGATTTGGAATAGCACCAGACATCATAAGAATCTCTTCCACACTCAACGGTGGAGTTTCGTTATGAGCAATCGATATCCCATGTTCGATGGGTTGAGGAGACGCTCCTGAAAAAGTACCAGAAACTGACTGATACCCAGACTGAATAGAAGGACCGCCATGTAAAAAAGTTTCCGGATTTTGGGAAAACATGGATGACCAGTTTGACATATTCGAAGGAGGATAATAACCTTTGGGTGTTGGATGAAAAGGAATACGAGGTGGTGAAGCAGCGAAACTCGGATTTTCTAAAAAGTTCGTCAAAGGTACGTACCAAGAGTCACTTCAAAAAGGACTATAAATGATAGATTCACGCTCCCTAAGTTCTAAAATTGGTTGATTTTCAGGGAGAGATATACCTTTGTTCGAACTAACAAGTTCTTCAATGGAAATGAGTCCAGAAGGAAGATTTTGGGTAATAATACTTCCTACCCTGGGTGAACCAAAACCACTAGAAACTGGAGAAGCAAATCCTGAGGATGGAGTAGCAGTAGGATCGGTTTTAGGTTCAGAAATTTTAGGTTCCTCAACTAATTCACTAGTAGAAGAAAAACTACTAATAACTTCGGAAAATGAAATTGGTTCAGAAATATACTCTGTTGCTGGAACTTGATAATCAAGGTGAATAATTAAAGATGTGTCTCCGGCCTCTAGTGACCCAAATCTACTTTCAATAGGTGTGACAAGAGCTCTTAGCCCTTCAAGATGACTTGGTGTATATTTTGGAGGCTGCTCCCGAAGTCTATGGATTGTCTCGGTAATTCAGCCACGATTAATTAATTAATTACTTCACATGAAAACAAAGAAAACCACCTAAAGTCTCTAAAGAACCAAACAATTAAATCACGCACCTAACAATATAAAAGTTCAAACCACACTCAAACAGTATCTTTCCATACCAAAAACACTAGTTGGTGATGAAATCCAACCTCGCAGAATTCAATACAGAATGGCGATTGGAACAGTTACCCCGACAACCTGCTTAATGAAATAGACTGGCACAAGTTTCTCCACAAAACCGTCTCGAATGAAGATAACCCCCTAGAGAGTCAAAGTGAGTCTAGTCAATGTCTGCTCTAGGTACAGTGGGATCTTCCCTCCACCGTCACCTTAGGAAAGGATCCTATAGATTATGGCCACTAAGGTTACCGACAGAAACAAAATATACCTGGGGGAACAGTCTACGATCCGATACGCACGCAAGGGAAGAGTAACAAAGCTCAATCCCCTTGAAGGCTCCTTAACATAATCCAAGGTTTACCAACAAGTGACCCCAGGCTCCTCGAAAATGGTCAATCTGAGGTTTACCATTTTTAATACGTGAATATCTTCTATCATTCCCAATGAGGAAGGATTGATTACCTCACTGGATTAGATATGATCTCGTGCTTAACTCCTTTAGGAGGAGCTTCCCAGAGCATACATGTAACAATTGGAATTTTTCCTACCGCAAGATCGACTACTTGTTTGTTTTAACTATCTTGGAGAGTTAATTACTCCCTACTCCAAGATACTAGCCTAAGCTATGTTGGTGATAAGAGCCCTAAAAAAAAGATTGCTAGATGAATTTTAATTTATCGTTAATTTTATTGGTTGTTTCTTAAGTCAAAAGGTATGGAGATGAAACTTTGTGGTGTGAAGACTCGACTCCAAAAAACACTAAAAAATGCACCTAAGATGATAAACAATTCTTTTCCTTTTCAATGAATCTCTAGCTAAAGGAAGAGTTGAGAATGAAATTTCTTGAAAACAAAAATTTCCTTCAACATATAAACGAAAACAATTTTTTTTTTGTCTCTTTAAATACACTCAAATGGAGCTACTAATTATGCTCATGAAATAAATCCCTTTTTGTTTCAACACTCAAAACTAGAGAAAACAATTTTTCAAAAGAGAAACTAGAATTTCTAGAAAACACACTGAAAACTATGAAAAATCTAATCTTGAGATCTAACTTCTAAAAACTAATTAAAATAAAAGCTTCAAATGTTTTTGAGGATGTTTTTACTTAGTTATTCAACAAACTAAGGATTAATTTTTTCAGAGAAAACAAATCAATCAAAAACACCCAGCTATGTTTTTTATAAAAAATGAAATTCACAACTTATGACCAAGTTCATTCAAAGTTTTGCAAAGAGAAATGAAATATATTTCTCACCAAAGGAAGATCTCACAAACCAGCCAGACTTATCAAGAAGATAAAAGATTCTAGGGTGATCTAAGGCTTCTTAGGCTTCTAAGCTTCAAGTCACTACAAAGACTGAGTGAAGACCAAACCAAGCATGCAAAATTTTCTAGAAACTCATCCAAAACTCAACACCAATGGAACTTACTTATGAGAGACTTTTGATAGGATATATGCAGATCTAGGTAGAGGATAAAAGTAACAAAAAGAACCTAAACTAAACTGGACGAAAAGATTTTAAGATTTTCAAAATAATTTACAGGGTTCGCAGGCCCCCAGTGAAACCAGATGCAGTACCGCTCTGTGCAGTAAAGTAATAGTGCGGATAGGTCTGCACTGTAACTCAAACAAAATGTGCGGTCCTCATAAAAATTTCTAAAAAAACAAAAAATCAATCCAGGATTTAAAACCTACCAAATCCCACACACATTAAGCAAAAGCCAGAAACAAAAATCAAGTTTCTCGAATCAAAGATAAAAGAAAATTAAATAATCAAATCCCATCCCCAGTGGAGTCACCAATTTTGTTAAGGGAATAAATCATTCTTGCAGACAAGCTCGATCTCCCTAGTATCAATTGATATCTAGTAACAAACAGGACAATCAAATCTACTTCTCTCTAAACATATTACGATTCATTAATAAAAACTAAGAGGTGTTTTAGACCCTACCTTAAGTCCAACGCTAGTTTGTAGCAGCCTTGCTCCAACAGCTTCAAAGAATTTCCTTTTTATAACCTGCAAACATAAACAAGCACACATCAAAGAACACCTATATAGTTAATATAATAAATCATGTTCATCATAGTGATCAAGGAGTCTATGAAATAAACCATTAAACACATCTCATTGAGAAAAATAAACTTGATTGTATTAACTTTGAAAAAGAAGAACTTTACAACCTTGGTGCCTTGATGTTGTACAAGATCTTCCCAGGGTCCAAGCAGGAATCTCATCTACTTTGACAAGCCTCGCTCTCTTCCAAATGAGATCAAAAGGTATGTGATATTTCCTCTCAAAAGCTCAATTAGGAAGACTAAATTCCAGCACCATTTACCCTCAAAAATATTCAACTTTCAACCTCCCAAGTAAGTAGCCCAAAGCTTCATTTTATAGTGCAAGGGAAGGAGGTTACAGGTCCACCATTGAAGGGATAGAGTCCTTCTTCAAGGGGATAAGCTCCTGCAATCAAGTGGTTAGCTCCTTAAGGAATGGGATGCATGAACCCTCAAGGAGCGAACTTGCCAGCGCAAGATTCCCTCTAGAAGCTTCCAGAATTGACTCAAAGTGAGTCTTTAAGAACAAACTTGTGCCTTTTTAACTTTTGCAGGGGTTCGCACCCATAAACGCAAATACAGAGTGGTCAGGTGCACAAGGGACATGACCAATGGGTGTGGTACCGTAGGTAATGCTAAGAAAAAGTGTGAAACCAGAGTTTTAGAGATTTTTAAGAACTTTCTCTCATTTTGAAAGCTTGATATGCAGAGCTGAGGTTTAAGACTTGCAAAGGAGGTATGTATGAGTGGTGATAGACTCATATTGATTGCAGAAAGTCAAAGTGATAATTTTTGTGCAACAATTAGTTCATCGAACATTGTTATAGTGTTGGACACCTAGATGGTCTTCCACAAGTTCATTAGTAATAACGATGTTTGGCATCCTCAAACTAAAACTCAACATCGACATAATGTGGCATATTAAATGGATGTTGATCGTTATCATCATCATTTATAACCTTGATGTATTGATGTACTTATTCCGATATACTCACATTTTCATTTGAATCTCTAATAATTGAGAAATTGATGCAATATTTTTGTTTGTGTGCTCATGTTCTTAGTTGTTATGATCTTTCTAATATCTTCTTATATTTCCATATTTCCTAATTGTTTTCTATGTTTTGGTTGTTTTTAGGCATGTTGAAATAAAATACCTTGTTTCTTCAACTTTCAAAAATAATATTCTCAATTTCTAGAAACTAAGGATTATATTTTAAAGAAACTATTGGGTTCATAACCAATATAAAATACACCTAAAAATTTAGAGGAAAATGTATTCTATTTAGAGAAGCAACATATATTTTTCAAAACATAGATCAAAGAATCCCATCTACCATACCCTTAACAAGTTGCGCAATTCATGCTGGAAGGAAGCATAAGGTCAAAATTCTAATTTTCTTTTCTTATTAGACCTTAAGCAACAAAGTACCACATGGTAATTCATAATGGTAATCTTAACTTACTTAAGAAATGGAATTGTAGCAAAATTTGGATTTCACAAATCCTCTAAATAGTAATTAGAGAACCAAACATAGATGAGTTGAGGCTCAAATTAGGATAAAGTTTAATGGAGGAAAACCAATGGCCATTGAATAATTCTTAAATGACTTGTTAGTATGAGTAAAAATCCCATGAGAATTCAAGATTGTTGATTCTCCGTTATTTATTTATTCAACTAGAACCATAATCAAGTTTTAGAAATGGAGGGGATGGGGAACTAAAGATAAAAAGGGTCTTGACTGCTTAACACCTATTTCTCAAAGTCCACATACCATTATTTATTACCTTGTTAATTTGTGTGAGATGGAATCTAATATGTAAGGAAAACAACTTAGATGATTAGCTAAAGTCCCTATATAATATCCACCATAGATAAAATTTGTAAAACTCAAAACAACTACAGTGTTGGCTTTAGAGAACCATCTAAAAGTGAGCAATATCTAGTCTTAGTAGCATAAAGTGAGCTCACAAGACAAACATACAATGATGTTGTCTTTCCAATTAAATATAATAATATGTTTAAGCTCAACAAATTTATAGAACAAAACCACCAATCACATGTAATGAAAAGGAAAATAATATTAAGCATTGACATAATAGGAAAAATGAATCTATTAGATCTAGTTAGAGTGTTTGGAAGGAGAAAATGTTGACATCCCCAACAAAGTTCAATATTGTGACATGTGTGTTCTTCACGAACAAGATGTATGTATGTGATGATGGGAAGTGGTGCAAGGTAAACTCGGCATAAACCATACTTAGCAAACTGATGCCAGGGTAACACCACACATACCCATAGTATGTATTCTTCAAAGATGCATGCACAATCGTCCCAGGTGTTTGACTCTATGATGGAGTCAAACCTTTAGACCATAAATGGTCAAGTAGCCCTCTTATATAGTTCCTGTGTATTTGAACTTCAATCACCCCACCAATACTCCCTCTCGAGACTATATATGAAATCCCATTTATTGGCGTTTTTATTCCTTTTATAATCCTTACACAAAGGATTAACACACAATTCACATCTTTCCGCTTTGGTTATAGCCTTAGCACAGACCTTGAGGTTAAAACCTCATCATAGTCAGCCATTGGAATGTTCAATGGTCATACACATATGACCCATCATCCCTCCAACTCTGATATTCCACTATCGAAACGCTAACACATGCTTTCACATTAAAAAGCCTAAGCCATGTAAACTATCGGAAATATTAAATATTCGAGAATACAAAGGAAATTCCCTTTTGAACCACATACTTTGGATTTCAAAAAGTATATACCTTCAACTATACTCTCGTCGGGTCCACCTCCTCTATTCTACCTTCGTGCTCTCCGATAGCCCGACGCCCGATCGCCAATAAGTCCCGACGCAGATCACCAATATATCGCTATTGGAAATATCGCAACTCTGCTTTTCACTTCCGATCACCAATATGCGATTTAATCGTGACTGTCGATCTGGCCACAATCTAACGGTCCACGATTAATCATTGTTCGCTCTTCGCAAACTTCCAAGGTTATTTAGATAACTTAAAAAGGGTTTTCCACCGATGTGATTAAATCACAGTCATTGATATATAAGATCTAACGGCTGTTGAGCATCACTTACACTTCTCCATTTATTCCTTTTACTTGGAATTTTTTCACATTTTCTCCAATTCTTTCTAAGCTTTTGTTCTCCTGAAGGTTCTCATCCTTCACTACTTTTGTTATGCCACTCTGATCTGACCTTAGGTATTTGAGCTCTTAGCTCGCTGTCTCTCCAAAGCTTCACTCTGCTACTCCAATTGGAATCAATGATCCCTTTGATTCTTCTGAATCATATTATGCCTTTGCGTACTTTAGAACTATGCATGCAATCCTCTCCACAGAACCTATGAGTTCACAGTTTATATGTAATTCAGTCATTCGATATGCATTCACAGATTTGCCCAATTCCAAGATGAATCTATGTACATTAACATGAACAATTGATTAAAATTGAGACTCTCGGTCTCTCACATAGACCTAATTCTCAATGCTTGTGGCCTCTTCTCTATGTTCGTAGGCTTACATATGTTTATATGGAAACTAGGATTAGATTACTATGAAGGACCTGATCCCATCTTTTAACAAAAGCCTAAAGCTCGCTACATGCATGCATATGTGGCAGACATTATCCATTCTAGCTTTTCTCTATTTTAAAATAGAAAAGTCTCGTTATCAGCTCAATGGTCCATATCTACTCTAATTAACTCCTAAAAGCTCTCTCTTGCTCCTAGAGAGTTGGATTTGACTTCTACCACTCATGTTTTCATTTATTTATTTTGAGAGCATTTACATCTTCTCCCATTATGTAATAAAATCACTTAAAAACCTAAATATTACATTGACTTGAGACTTAGGAAAACTATTTCCTAAAATGCATGATCCCCTATGTCTACTATTTACAATGATTTTCCTTGGGCTGAATGCTCCTGCATCAGACTCCCAAAGTAGAAAATATTCATGATCTGCTGATCATGTGTTTTCTGATCTTGGTCTTCCTGGATCCCATACTATTTTCTGTAACTATCCAGATGCTTTTTTCTCTCGTTACTGCTGCATTTTTGCTGTCTTTTGCTTGATTTACTTCTTCTTGTCAATCAGCTTCACCTTCTGATTGATCTTGCTTGCTGCTGTTACCAATTTCCTCCATTTGAATTGCTGCATCATCTGCTGCCATATTTCTTCAATTTCTATGTCCAACATATCTTTGTGCTGGTCCATATTCTGCTTCATATTTCTTTGCTCTAGATTGTTGTTGTTGTCTTCTACACTAGATTTGCTTGTTGCCAATGTATACATTGCTATAGAATTTGCCTCCACTTTTTCCTTGCTTGCTATGCTGACTCCTATGCTGACTCCTGTTTGGCTTGCTACCATTTTTGCTTTACTTGCTTTATTGACTGCCTCCCTATCCTCCTTACCCTCTTTCATGAATAAATCATGATTGTTCAACATTTTCTCCAACAAATTATATTCTCTACTCCATGGATTGATTTCTTCCATAGAATTTTCTTCTTTCACTTTTATTTGGTTATTCACTTGTGCCAAATCTCCCCCAACATTTGCAACAAAACCTGCATTCACAAAACACTTGTTAAAATTAAAAATATAAGGTTGTTGTGCCTTATCTTCCTTTGGCAACAATTCAATTTGTTGCACTGTTTCCTCCTTCTCCTCTGTTAACACATCAATATGCTGATTCAAATTCTCAGTAGAATTCATGAGACTTTCCATTAGTCTATCTTCCACGCCATTTGTTCTAATCACGTCTTCCTGCTTCAGTTCATAGTAGTGAATTTCCCCTCATTTAACCTACTGCTGGTTATCTTCATTTTGAAATTGTTTGATTCCTACTACCTCTTTACCATCTTCAAAAAATCTCTGCTCAATCTATCTGACCACATACTCATACTCATTCATGTTTTTTAATGAAACTACAAACAAATTATTTCATCTTCCTGTCTCCATGGCTACCTGAGACACGTCTTCTTCTTTAGAAACTGTAACTGCAACCTTTTTTCTACCGTCAAGTTCTCTCATGAGTTTCTCCAGTAGTTTAATTTCCTCTTCGCACTTAGCAAGCACTTCATCACAATGCTCTCTTCTTCTAGCTTCATCCTTCACATGCTGTGTTACAGTATTAAAATATTGTCTTCCTTTGACCCTTTTATTCTCAATGTCTTTCTACTGTAGCAAATCTCTACTTCCCTCACTCAAGAGGTCTTCTCCATTATACTCTATTCTCCTAGAGTACTCCTCCAGACTTTTGACATCTTCAAAAGACTTCCCATCCTCTTCAAAACACTCACTAACAAAGGAGTATTGTCTCAGATAGGGATTCCAAATTCCTTTTCCCAAGGTTAAATCCTTTGCATAGGGTTCCTCCTTCTTAAAATCTTTCAGTAGATGTCCTTCTTCCCTACTATTTGTCTCAATAGTTTCCATGGTTATCTCCACTGTGCCTATAATCATAGTCAATTGATGATCCTTTACTATGTTTTCAGATAACATAATCCCTTCCTCAATTTTGCCTTCAGTCCCTTGTTATTCTAAATCCTTCAAATGATTTAGAAATTTTGCGATTGTCTCCTCTTTAATCTCTTCAAGCCCTTCACTTGGTTGCTTGATATCTTTCTCCAGTTGTATATGAGATCTATCTATCTCATCCTTTTCCAGAATTGAATTTAGATTTTGTTGATCTTCTTCCTTCTTCATGAAAATATCAACCAATTTTCCTTCACCTGTTTCACCTTCAATCACACACAAATTATCAGTGTTAAAATCATCAAACATTTTGGTCTCACTTGAAGTTTCAGTCTTCAAGTCTTCATCTTCATTTTCTCCCAGAAATTCTCCTTGTTTTGGTTCACAAATGGATTATTCCATTTCCAACTCAACTTCCCTGAGTTTTTCCTTCAACCACTTGTAGAAATTTTCTCTACAAATTAGCTAGCTCACTAATATCATGTAGAAATTTCACTTGCAGATCTAACTGATATATGCAATGTACTAAAGCATAATACTAGATCTACATCTACCATAAACTTAGTTGAAGCTTAATTGAACATGAGCAACATCAAGCATGAACAGATATAATTAAGAATGAGAAGTAATCAACCATAACAAATAAGATATAACCTCGGGAAATCACTAGCCTAAAACCCCATCTCTGTATTATCAATCAAGTGGAAATCCTCAGCAACATACAAAAAGAATCATCTCAAAAGCTATCTTTCTCCCTCTGTACTCTGATGATGAAGCTCATGGTCTACCTAGGCTTGAATATATAGGCTACATAAGTCCTCCAAGCTCCTATTTCCTTGCGCAATTTTGATTGGGGTCCAATGTCATAACATGTGTGAATTGGCCACATCATACAAGTTGTAACCTCAGGTCCAACTATGCAATCCATAAGGAATAATATTCCTTTTGCATGCAAGGAATATTCACTAAGGAATATCCGAGCAACTGATAGTACACTATCCCTCCATCTAATCTCAACTCGGTCTCTATCTGAACTGACATGCATGAGTTATCCATGAGTGAATCTTCAGCTATCTGAAAATACCAGTTGTCACATGCATGCAAGCATTAACAAACTGAGTCTCATTAATTTAACAATTTGTTATATTAATCTAACCAGAATTGACTTAGTTAACTGAGCCAACTAATTACAACTCATAATTACAACTCATCCTCATCCTTTAGCTGATGGTTAAATCCCTCAATCAAAGGAGAAATTGTTGCATGTCCTCACATAGACTTCAAGTTCATAATTCCTTAACTAATTAACTCAAACTGAATTAATTAATTAATTTACAAACTATTGTTAATATCAAATTCGAATTTTACTTTCTATTTCTAGTCCAGGGATTGACTAAAATAGGAATCCACACTCAACTACTAAAAATAGAACTTCTATTTTTAGCACTACCATTTTTCATTCCTTGTTGCCCAATCCAACATTGGTACTGAAACTACCATTTTTAGCAGTGCTATTTTTAGCATTTCTTGTTGCCATTTTAACACTCCCTCTCAATAAGAAAGGCTTCCACTTGAACCTAATCCTGTAACTTTGGAATGTTCTGCATGCAACACTTCTACCAAGTGTGGTTACTCCAGCAACTCTCGGAACAAAAAAAACTCCAAATTGAACTCTCTGTTGGGCTAGAAACATACTATAACGCTGAAGCTCTACTTGCTGCTAACAAGTGCTCCATCTCTGACCTCTACGCTACTACAACATCTCCATGTATCTCACTCCGTTGCACACCTCTCTATGCTACCCTGCACTGTAGCTCTCTCTGCTACTCCATTTGTGTCTGTCTCTACCCAATCAGTCAATTCTGGTACTCCTCATCGGGGCTCCCATAGCAAAGTTGAATCAAAGAGGTTGGGTACCTCAAGGATCATGCCCCTCCTCCTTGGGATGATCACTCCACATTGCCCCACCTCCTACTTGGAGGTATCGCTACATGTGATCCCTTAGCCCACCTGGCTTGAAGTTCCCCCCTAATAGAGGTCTCTGCATGAGTAGATGTCTCTACTCGATCTCCTCTCAACTTCTCTAGTTGTGGCTGCTCCAAAACCTCCTGAAGCTGCCACACCAATCGTGGCTCCTCCATAATCATCTGAGACTTCTTCTGGCACTGCATGTTGAGAGGTAATATACTCTCCCTCTCAACCACCAAGTCTCCATCAGTTGCCTTGCTTCTCAAGGCTTTGCATGCATCTTGAGCCTCAAGAGCATACAGGTTCTTGACCCGTGAACCAATCTGCTTCACCTGTCTAGTGATGATGTGTCTAAGGAAAACATTTCCCTTACTGAAGACTACATCATAGCCTCTGTCTTCTCTTCATTCCTGGTACATACTTGACATCGGTCAAGGTAAGGTGAGCTCCATGCTCCCTCTGAAAACTAACCATGCCTACACCTAAGACACTATACTTTTCATCATTACCCATCACTATGAGTATCTTGAGATCTTTCTCCTCCAAAGTACTGAAAAAAATCTTATCATCGGTCATGTGGAAAGAAGTTCCACTATGAAGAAACTAACCACTTCCCACCATGGATGAAACCATGCATGCAAAGAGTGTGAAATCCAACTCGAACTGTGAAGCAAGTTCCTCACCTTCATATCCTTCCCTGAATCCCTTCTTGGATTTCCTTAGTGGACAATTCGTAACAAAATGACCGACCTCATGACAATGAAAGCATCGCACTTTTGATTTTTCAAACTTCTTCCCACCATGGGAAAAACTAGACTCGGAAAGAGAAACCTTCTCCTTGCCCTTCTTCGCCTTACTAGCTAAGGCACAATTTTCTTCATTGTCCATGGATGAAGAACCATGTCTGGTGCTTCTTCTTATCTCCTCCTACATCAAATCTGACCAAAGTTGTTCCCAATCTGGTAGTTTCTCTCTTCCATTTATTGAGTCCTGGTAGCTATGCCAGCTCTTAGGAAGACCGAGGAGTGCAAGACTCACCATGTCATCATCAGTTGTCACGATCCCTACACTTCCAAGCTGATCCTTACATGAGGTGAGCTTTTTTAGATACATAGAGACTGTGCCATCCTTTTCACACTTGATCTTTCGAAGTTTGTCCTTCAGTGCCAGCTTCCTCTGATCACTGCTATTCTGATAAATTTCTTTCATTGTTTTCCACATTGAAAATGAAGTCTCATTCCCATGGAGGCTCGAGACAATGTGACCTTGAACTCCCTCCAGGAGGATTCTCCCAGATCTAGCCACACACTTCTTCCATTCCGCCAGTTGAGTAACATCAGTTGGCTTCGGTACTTCTTGATCGATGAAGTCCTTAAGGTCGTTATCTTCTAATATTGCCTCCATGTGATCCCTCTAGGCTATATAACTCGAACTACCATCAAGCGCAGATTTGAGTCTCAAACCATAGAATGCCATTGGTGAAATAGATGTGATAAGAACTCAATTCAATATTGAAAAACAAAAAACTTCAACTTCTCCCTTCTTGTATATTGTTCTTCCTTTGATCACCTTTGCTCCGATACCATGTAGAAATTTTCTCTACAAATCAACTAGCTCACTGATATCATGTAGAAATTTCACTTGCAGTTTCAACCGATATATGCAATGTACTAAAGCATAATACTAGATCTACATCTACCATAAACTTAGCGGAAGCTTAATTGAACATGAGCAACATCAAGCATAAACAGATATAACTAAGAATGAGAAGTAATCAACCATAACACAGAAGATATAACCTAGGGAAAGCACCAGCCTCAAACCCCATCTTTGTATTATCAATCAAGTGGAAATCCTCAACAACAAAAAAAAAGAATCAACTCAAAAGCTATCCTTCTCTCTCTGTACTCTGATGATAAAGCTCATGGATTACCTAGGCCTGAATATATAGGCTACACAAGTCCTCTAAGCTCCTATTTCCTTGTCCAGTTTTGATTGGGGTCCAATGTCATAACATGTGTGAATTGGCCACATCATACCTACTGTAACCTCAGGTCCAACTACGCAATCCATAAGGAATAATATTCCTTCTGCATGCAAGGAATATTCGCTAAGGAATATCCTAGAAACTGATAGTACATTGGCCCTCCATCTGATCTCAAGTAGGTCTTTGTTTCAACTGACATGCATGAGTTATCCATGAGTGGATCTTCAGCTATCTGAAAATACCAGCTGTCACATGCATGCAAGCATTAATAAACTTAATCTCATTAATTTAACAACTTGTTAAATTAACCGACCTCGAATTTACTTAGTTAACTGAGCCAACTAATTACAACTCATAATTACAATTCATCCTCATCCTTTAGCTGATGGTTAAATCCCTCAATCAAAGGAGAAACTATTGCATGTCTTCACATAGACTTCAAGTTCATAATTCCTTAACTAATTAACTCAAACTGAATTAATTAATTAATTTACAAACTACTATTAATACCAAAATCGAATTTTACTTCGTATTTCTACTACAGGGACTGACTAAAATAGGAATCCACACTGAATTGCTAAAAATAGAACTTCTATTTTTAACACTTCCATTTTTCATTCTCTGTTGCCCAATCCAGCACTGGTACTCAAAATGCTATTTTTAGCACTTCTATTTTTAGCACTTCTTGTTTCCATTTTCAACACTCCCTCTCAAAAAGAAAGGCTTCCACTCGAACCAAATCCTATAACTCTGGAATGTTCTGCATGCAACACTTCTACCAAGTGTGGTTGCACCAACAACTCTTGGAACAAAAAAATAAAAATCTCCCAATTGACCTGTCTGTTGGGCTAGAAACATACTGTGATGTTGAAGATCTACCCGCTATTGAAAAGTGCTCACTCTCTGACCTCTATGCTATTGTAACATCTCCATGCTCTCGCACTGTTGCACACCTCTCTGTGCTACCCTGCACTATGCAACACACTTGTTCCTCTCACATTACTACAGCCTACTAGCTTTGCGCTGTCCTGCGATTCCCTGCACTGTAGCTCTCTCCGCTACTCCATCAACATCTATCTCTACCCAATTAGTTAATTCTGCTACTCCTCATCGGGGCTCCCGTAGCAAAGTCAAATCAAAGAGGTTGGGTACCTCAAGGATCCTGCCCCTACTCCTTGGGACGATCACTCCACATCACCCCACCACTTACCTGGAGGTATGACTGCATGTGATCCCTCAGCCCACATGGCTCAAAGTTCCCCCTTACAGGAGGTCTTTGCATGAGTAGATATCTCTACTCAATATCCTCTCAGTTTCTCTAGTAGTGGCTGCTCCACAACGTCCTGAAGTTGTTGCACCAATCGTGGCTCCTCCATAATTGTCTGAGACTTCTTCTCACGTTGCATGTTGAGAGGCAATATACTCTCCCTCTCAACCACCATGTCTCCATCAGTTTCCTTGCTACTCAAGGCTTTTCATGCATCTTGAGCCTCAAGAGAATACAGGTTCTTGACCCGTGAACCAATCTACTTCACCTGTCTAGTGATGATGTGTCTAAGGAAAACCTTTCCCTTACTGAAGACTACATCATAGCCTCTATCTTCCATCGTCGCAATCGACACCAAGTTTCTCTTCCGTCCTGGTACATACTTGACATCGGTCAAGGTCAGATGAGCTCCATGCTCCCTCTAAAAAATAATTGTGCCTACAGCTGAGACACTATACTTTTCGTCACTACCCACCGCTATGAGTATCTAGAGATCTTTCTCCTCCAAAGTACTGAATAAACTCTTATTGCCAGTCATGTGGAAAGAAGTTCCACTGTCAAGAAACCAACCACTTCCCACCATGCATGCAAGGAGCATGAAATCCAACTTGAACTGTGAAGTAAGTGCCTCACCTTCAGATCCTTCCCTGGATCCCTCCTTGGATTTCCTCAGTGGAAAATTCATAACAAAATGGCCGACCTCATGACAACAAAAGCATCACACTTTCGATTTGTCAAACTTCTTCCCACCATGGGAAGAACTTGACTCAGAAAGATAAAATTTCTCCTTCCCCTTCTTCGCCTTACTGGCTAAGGCACAATTTTCTTCACTGTCCATGGATGAAGAACCATCTCTAGTGGTTCTTCTTTTCTCCTCCTGCATCAAATCTGACCAAAGTCATTCCCAATTTGGCAGTTTCTCTCTTCCATTTATCAAGTCCTAGTAGTTATGGAAGCTCTTAGGAAGAATGAGGAGTGCAAGACTCATGATGTCATCATCAACTCTCATGATCCCTACACTTCCAAGCTCATCCTTGCATGAGGTGAGATTGTTCAGATACATAAAGATCATTTCATCATTTTCACACTTGATCTTTTGAAGTTTGACCTTCAGTGCCAACTTCCTCTGATCACTGCTATTCTAATAAAGATCTTTCAGTGTTTTCCACATCGAAAACGGAGTCTCCTTCCCATGGAGGCTTGAGACAATGTGATCTCGAACTCCCTCCAGGAGGATTCTCCTAGCCCTAGCCACACACTTCTTCCATTCTGCCAGTTGATTAGCATCAATCGGCTTCGAGACTTCTTGATGAATGAAGTCCTTAAGGCCATTATCTTCTAATACTACTTCCATGCGATCCTTCCAGGCTATATAATTCGAACTGCCATCAAGGGCATATTTGAGTCTCAAACCATAGAACACCATTGGTGAAATAGACATGATAAGAACTCAATTCCATATTCAGAAACCACAAACTTCAACTTCTCCCTTCTTGTATACTGTTCTTCCTTTGATCACCTTTTCTCCAATATCATGTAAAAATTTTCTCTACAAATTAGCTAGCTCACTGATATCATGTAGAAACTTCACTTATAGATCTAATTGATATATGTAATGTACTAAAGCATAATACTAGATCGACATCTACCATAAACTTAGCGAAAGCTTAATTGAACATGAGCAACATCAAGCATGAATAGATATAACTGGGAATGAGAAGTAATCAACCATAACATAGAAGATATAACCTGGGAACAGCACCCGCTAAAGCTCTATCTTTGTATTATCAATCAAGTGGAAATCCTCAACAAAATACAAAAAGAATCAGCTGAAAAGCTATCCTACTCTCTTTGTACTCTGATGATAAAGCTCATGGACTACCTAGGCTTGAATATATAGGTTACACAAGTCCTCCAAGCTCCTATTTCCTTAAGCAATTTTGATTGGGGTCCAATGTCATAATATGTGTGAATTGGCCACATCATACCTGCTGGAACCTTAGGTCCAACTACGCAATCCATAAGGAATAATATTCCTTCTGCATGCAAGGAATATTCACCAAGGAATATCCTAGCAACTGATAGTACACTGTCCCTCCATCTGATCTCAACTAGGTCTCTATCTGAACTGACATGTATAAGTTATCCATGAGTGAATCTTCAATTATATGAAAATACCAATTCTCACATGCATGCAAGGATTAACAAATTGAATCTCATTAATTTAACAACTTGTTAAATTAATCTAACTGGACTTGATTCAGTTAACTCAACCAACTAATTACAACTCATAATTACAACTCATCCTCATCCTTTAACTGATGGTTAAATCCCTCAATCAAAGGAGAAACTATTGCATGTCCTCACATAGACTTCAAGTTCATAATTCCTTAACTAATTAACTTAAATGGAAGTAATTAATTAATTTACAAATTGTTGTTAATATCAAATTCAAACTTTACTTCCTATTTCTAGTCCAAGGATTGACTGAAATAGGATTCCACACTGAACTGCTAAAAATAGAACTTCTATTTTTAGCACTTCCATTTCTCGTTCCCTGTTGCCCAATCCAACACTCGTACTCAAACTGCTATTTTTAGTAGTGTTGTTTTTAGCACTTCTATTTTTAGCATTTCTTGTTGCCATTTTCAACACCACTTTACTTACTTTTGTTGTAGCCTTCTATGCATCTCATGCTAATCCACTTGCTTCTTCCTGTTAGCTCTACTACATATCCTTGATTTCTAAAGGTCGGAAGCGAACCTCATCCTTGGTCATGCTGAAAAGAGACTCATAATGGTCATTTTCTCCTTCCCTTGTATCGTTCATTCTCCCTTCATCAATCGTAAAAATGATTAATTCCTTTATCGGGTCCGGGTTTAATTGCTATCGCAAGTCGCATCCATGTGTGTATAAAGGCTGCGCCCCTCGGTTTCCGCCGATGGGATATTGCGATGTGATATGATTGCAATCGCACATCGCCATATGTAAAGGCCCAAAACTACCAAAAATGTCGATCTGACGACTCTCGTCGTGCTTGATAAAGTGACTCGCCCAATCACTCCTCCACCGTCCGATTAGTTCCATCAAGTTCGAACGGCCTTTGCACATTTCGTGCCCACAAAGCAATGGCATGTTAGCATGTGATGGAGAGTGGTTTATCTCTCCCGCGTCACTATGTGTCACGCGCTGAATGGAATCACACACCCTCACCCTTTTACTACCTAATGTCCAAAGGCAGTGCGATTGAGACCGCTTACTGCTTAATCCTCTATCCTCGCCTGATAACCGTCACACACCTTCCTCACCTGACCACTGTTGGATCAGTTCTACCAAGATCCAACGGCCCATGCTCGTTCCACTCCCACTTCTTCCGATATCCCCCACCAAGTCATCTCTACCGTCTATCCTCCTGATTCGATGTTCGACCCTTCTCCTTCCTCCTACTCATCCACCTGCTATGCAGTCCACGTCTCTTAACTATTTTGTGCTTCCAAAGGACGAAGGTGACCAGTCTACTAGTACCAGGTGCATTTCCTCCTCAACAACTGAATTCAACAGACAGTATGGCCGAGAAGGAAAAGGACAAAGCTCGAGTAAATAACCACATTTAACAGTTATGGGATTTCATCCTATATGACACCTCAACCACCTGAGAGGACAGTAGGGTGTAGGAAAAAGATCAAAATTATCCACTAAAGCAAGCAAATGCACCAGAGACTCCATCAAGCAGTTAAAGCAGTTTGTGGTCAATTATGACCCCTCCATACTTAGAATGGCCAAGTGCCTCTGTAATGAAACTCTATATATACCCAAAAGCAAGATGTAATCACGGTGGATGGTTGTTGTTTTGATGTAAGGTTCAACATCTGGAGACTGTAACTACTTTGATACTTGCAGCGTCTCATCTTCATTTTCAGCTAATACAAGCTTCTTTTGCTGTTAATTGCTCAGTTTCCATTTCTCTTCTGTTCCGGGCTATGCCTGATATGCTGTTTTCCTGGACTCTTGATGTTTAGCATTAGAGGAGTTGTCATCCTACCTCTATGTTAAAATCTTGTATGTATCAGTGAATGAGTTATTCAGGTTTCTTTTCACCTAATGCCAGTGAGCTGTCATCTTGTCTGTAAATTATGGAATTAGATTTGCAGACCTCTTTACTGATTGCAACTACTCATCACATGGTCTTGTGCATCTGCTGGTGTGGTCAATATTCTCCATATTCACCAAATCCTTAAACTGTGAGTAATTAGTGGTCTAAAGCCTTGTAGTCTGGTGGTGTTCACGCATGTCTAGAGTCAAGAAAAGTAGGAGTGGTTATCTGGCTTGAACAAGCGTCATTCCTTCCATTCATCCATTTCCAACATTAAGTTGAGTTTGTAATGTTCCCGAGCATCTCCGAGCTACAAGCTAGGAGAGTTTCTTGGGTGATAACAGTAATTGGCGTTGTTGCCGGGGAGAGGAGATTGAAGTTTAGGTTCCTTGGGAGAACGACACAGTTCCAACTTTGATGATAGACAAAGTCTGGACACATTTCTGGTTGTAATCATCTATCTAGCGACTCTACTGGAGTACCAACCTTTGGCGACTCCACATTACAGTTCTAGCTTAGTTTGTGAGGCATACCCAGAGAAATCCTCAGAAATCACCAGTTGACCCTATGCCTAACCCTGAGAAGATTGTCAAGCAATGGAAAACATCACAGAGAGGAGCATTAGGATCAGGTAAGCTGAAGAAATCTTATGAATCATTGCAAGAGAAGGCTATAGTTGGGAATGTACATTTTGAAGATATAGAGCCTAGCATGGTTAGTGAAGAAGTACCTCTAGAGATTCATAAATATCCTTGTTCATTTAGTTCCCCTTTAGATCTTAGTCCAAAGAAAGTATCCCATACAATCCATCATATTCCTTGGTCTCTGCCATCTATTTCATTGCTCCCTACCATTCAATCTGCTAGTATCCTTCCACCTATCCCAGCCATGGCAAGCCAACAAGCACCCACAAAGATGGAAAGAAGCATAGCTACTATGTATGGACCTTTAGTCTTGCCTGTCACTTTGAATTCCATGCCTACAGGAGAATATCAAAAATACATGCCTAAGTTCACTGGTACAGGGGGTATAACAACTAAAGAACATCCAAGGATGAGAGAATATAGAGAGGGGGTGAAATATAAACCATCTCTACCCAATAAGGTCAAATGCCCTAAAATTTTTCAGGTAGGTGATCAAATCAACCTGCTTCTACAAGTCTTTGATGAATCGGCTGGCATGCACATTGACCAAGAGAAAGAAGCCTTTCATGGAAAGGTAAAAAGGGGTCAATTCTCATTATGATGATTGTTTTCGCCAATGGGATGCACTGAAGGAAAGGCAGGAAGATCCTGGTAAATTCAATACTCTATGGACTGGACCATTTTACCATTACTCAGATCCAGGGGAACAACACTTTCATGCTGCAAAGTATCGAAGGACAAGCAGTTTTTGATGGCACAGTAAATGGGTGGTTTTTGAAGATTTATGTTGTTTAAGGTCGTTAGGCCTTAAAGTTGTAAATATGTTGTTTTATCAATTTTAGTGTAAGCTTAATTAGACTCCATGCCCAATGGAACACTAGGAAATTTTTCTCATTTGGTTTGTTAAGAAAGGCAATGATCTGTAGTTCTTGAGACCTCACAAGGAGGATCTCATCCCCAGAAGCAGCCAGTGTTAGATCTGCTACATATCCTTGATTTCTAAAGGTTAGAAGCGAGCCTGGTCCTTGGTCATGCTCAAAAGAGACTCACAACGGTCATCTTCTCCTTCCATTGTACCGCTCATTCTCCCTTCATCAGTCCTAAAAATGATTAATTCCTTTATTGGGTCCAGGTTTAATCACTATCATAAGTCGCATCCATGTGTGTATAAGGGTTGCGCCCCTCGGCTTTCGCCGATGCAATATTATGATGCGATCTAATGGCAATTGCACATTGCCATATGTAAAGGCTCAAAACTACCAAAAAACTGATCTGACGACTCCCGTCATGCCCGATAAAGTGACTCGCCCAACCACTCCACCATCCAATTAGTTCCATCAAGTTCTAATGGCCTTCGCACATTTCACGCCCATAAAGCGATGGCATGTAAGTGTGCGATGGAGTGTGGTTTTTCTCTCTCCTCCATCACTACGTGTCACATGCTTAATGGAATCACACGCCCTCACCCTTTTACTACCTAATGCCTAAAGGCGGTGCGATTGAGACCACTGACCACTTAATCCTTTGTCCTCACCCGATAACTGTCACGCACCTTCCTTGCTCGACCACTGTTGGATCAGTTCCTCCAAGATCCAATGGCCCACGCTCGTTCCACTCGCACTTCTTCCGATATCCCCCGCTAAGTCATCTCTACTACCTATGCTCTTGATCTGACGGTCGACTCTTCTCCTTCCTCCTACTTGTCCACTTTCTATGCAGTCTGCGTCTCTTAACTGTTACGTGCTCCTGAAGGATGAAAGTGACCAGTCTACCAGTAGGAGGTGCATTTCCTCCTCAACAACCACATTCAACAGACAATATGGCCGAGAAGGAAAAGGACATAGCCCGAGTAAATAACCGCATTTAATAGTTATGGGATTTCATCCTATATGACACCTCAGCCACCTGAGAGGATAGCAAAGTGCGGGAAAAGGATCATAATTATCCACTGAAGCAAACAAATGCACCAGAGACTCCATCAAGTAGTTAAAGCAGTTGGTGGTCAATTATGACCCCTCCATACTTAGAATGGCCGAGTGCCTTTGTAATGAAACTCTATATATACCCAAAAACAAGATGTAATCAGGGTGGATGGTTGTTGTTTTGATGTAAAGTTCAACTTCTGGAGACTGTAACTGCTTTGATACTTGCAACGTCTCATCTTCATTTTCAGCTAATATAAGCTTCTTTTGCTGTTAATTTCTCACTTTCCATTTCTCTTCTTGATGCAGGGCAACCCTGCAGTAGCCAGGAACCTTAAACTTCACACAGTTACAAATGCATCATCTTAATTCTTCTATAAATCTCCATGGGATGAGGTGATCTCTCCATGCAATATATTATATGTGCACAACAAATTTAATACACACAAGAATTCTCCACAAACCGACTGTCATGAAAGTGATCGACAATGTGTGTAGCAATTATAATCACAAACCCAACCCTCAAACTTGTTTCCAATGCGCGCAACCAGCAACTTATACCCATAAATCGAAACTCACGGGTTCAAGGAATTCATGGGATGGACTGTTATAAAATTAATTCAAATCAATTCATTAATCACTCAGGCTCTAATTGCCACTGCTCAACAAAGAAAATCCAACTTTGAACAGAGTTTTATTTGCATAAAATTCCACACCAAGCTGCCTTCTCACCTGCGCTAAGATTACACCTCCCTTCAAATCGCATGCAGTACACATCCATTTATAAATCTCACAGAAATTTAACAGTCGTAAAGAACTTGTCAAGATTTAACAAGCAAATTACTGTACGTTGCGCCATCTCTTCACGCGCACATACAACCCAGTACGTCTCTAATGGACCATTTCCAAGACAAGGCCATCCTCCTCAATAATAGCGAAGGACTCGATAAAAACGTGAGGAAGTTTTTCAGTTTGGCGTGAAGATTTGTACATCACTGGTTGCTATTGCAAAGCTAATTTTTCAGAAAGTTTAATTTACTGGTCCTTTCCCATTTGGTTAAGATAACAGTCCAGCAAAGTATTGAAACGCTCTAAATTGTAGAAACCCTGGACAAGGCACTCCACAAGATCGTGAGAATTTGTATTAAAAACCCGTAGGCTCGACAGTCTTTCCATCCATAAGCAACTGCTCCGCGTCATGCGGCATCCACTTTGAATCATACTCTAGAGAGCCTTTGAGTTTTCCTCTTCACTGTAATAAAATGAAATTACAGTGGCGCAACAATACATTTTCATAATGAAAATAAACTAACTACTCAAGAACAATCAATTGCATACTGTCAACATTAAGCAGAGAAATAAGAAAGCGACCCAAGCCTTTCCACACACAGTGAATGAAATTATAAAATACATGCATCCAGTTTAATATCAATCATTCAGAAAATACTGAGAGGAAAATGCAATCCTAATTATTCTCGCATCGCTCCTCTCCCTCCTGAGAGCTTCACTGCCTCCTTATTTATAATAATAATGGATATATACATCAGGAATAGATTTTCTCCTTATCTCCTAGAAAAAGCAAGCTTTTTCCCCTTTTTACACAATGATTTAAAGTTTGAAGATTTTCTCCACTCTTTAACTGGAAAAAACATAGAAATTCTATCCTAATTCTTTTTTCTAGAATATTTACATAATATTCACTTCCTAAAATATTTAAAATTAACACACCCCCTTTTTATTCCATATTTACAAATAAAGAGGGTCTTGATGCTCCTGCATCATACACCCAACCTTAAAATTGATCATGATCCCTTGATCATGTGTTGGGATCTGTGTATGCCTGGATCCCACACCTTGTGCTGTAAGTTTCCATTTGCCGCTGCTTTTGTCTGTTGTTCTCATCCAGGTATCCACACTTTATGCTGCTTTGCTCCACTAGCTACACTCTTGTAATCTTCTGTTGTCTTCCTCTTGCTGCTTCTCTTTTCTTTCACTGCTGCTAGTCTCTTCCAGGATTCCTTCATCATCATCCATCTCATCATTTCAATTTCTTTGTCTAGCAAATTTTCTCTAGCTTCTTCAGTAACACCTGTACTCACGAAACAATTGTTAGAATGAAAATCATAAGGCATTATTTCCTCTTCTGCTGCTATCGCTATTGTCTCAGCTGTCACTATGGATGTTGTTGTCGTTGTCGCCATAGATGTTGCTACCTCCCAAACTTCTTGTCCCTCTGCAACATGCTTTGGCTCATCATCTGCAATTCCATCTGCAACTTCATCTGCAACTTTTTCCTCTGGTTCAGATGTCTCCAGCAAATATTTCAGCGCATAAGTCCTCTATCTCTCCAACTCTCTTCTCTAGAGATCTAGTTTTCTATACAATTCAACAACTTCATTAGGAGTAGATCCTGGAAACTTCATATAACCTTTTATACCTTCAACAACTCTTGAGCAATCATCAGCTAGTCCAACATTCTCATTAGACTCTTTCGACTTCATTTTCTCATCATTGATCTGAACAGCCTTCAGATTCAACTCTTCTTGGACAATTTCAGAAGCTTGTTCATTTCCCTGCACTTTACCTACAAACATGCACAATTCATTAGTCTTTAAATCACAAGACTTTTTAGTCTTGACTGCTTCCTTCAACACTTTCCTTTGATCAGATCTGCATGTGGAATCTTCAAATTTCATCTCTGGCACAAGAACTCTAAGCCCCTTTTCCAACAAGGCAATGAGAATTTGCCTTAACCTCCTCTCCAATTTTCGCCAAATCACTCTCTTTCCCTTCAGTGGAAAGAGCCATTTTCCTTTCTCCTTTTCCCACTCTTGCAGCCATTGTTCCCGTACCTGTAATTGTGCCTTTATTTCTGCAATCTCTCTTTCTCGAACTCCAACAGTCATCTCATCTCTGTGGCATTTCTCTGAACCTCTTCCTCCTCTATAAAAACTCCCTCTGCCTCTGGCAGACTGCTTCCTCCTGAATTTCTAACTCACCATGAGTTGTACTAGCCTCTGCAACAACAATCTCTCTTGCTGCAACTTACCTCACCAATCCTTCCCTCCGGATCTGGTCTTTTGGTAAGTACAGGTACACTGCCTCTGGAACCTCTTGAGCACTCCTCTGCTCTCTCTAGGCTATCTCCTCAACTCACTCTTCTTCTTCAGGACACTGCACTTGTCCTGCTTATTCAGCCTTCAACTGAATGCCAGGTTCACTGCCACTATTTTCTGCAACCATAAACTTAAATCATAAATTTCAAATAAAAAAAATCATCTCACCTCTTAAGATCTTGCACGATCTTGTCTTCGTGCCACTTCTGCAATCTTCTTCACTTGTGTAGTTTGCATATCAGATCTGTTCTTCCTTTCAATCAAAAAGACACTTCAGTTCTTCACCAAAACAAAACAATCATTCTTCAATAAAAACAGAGCCAGGCTCTGATACCACTTGATGCAGGGAAACCCTGCAGTACCCAGGAACCTTAAACTTCACACAATTACAAATGCATCATCTTAATTCTTCTATAAATCTCCATGAGCTGAGGCGATCTCTCCACGTAATATATTATATGTGCACAACAAATTTAATACACACAAGAATTCTCCACAACCCGACTGTCATGAAACTGATCGACAATGCGTGCAGCAATTATAATCACAAACCCAACCCTCAAACTTGTTTCCGGTGCATGCGGCCAGCAACTTATACCCATAAATCCAAACTCACGGGTTCAAGGAATTCACGAGATGGACTGTTATAAAATTAATTCAAATCAATTCATTAATCACTCAGGCTCTAATTGCCACTGCTCAACGAAGAAAATCTGACTTCAAACAGAGTTTTATTTGCATAAAATTCCACACCAAGCTGCCTTCTCACCTGCGCTAAGATTACACCTCCCTTCAAATCGCATGCAATACACATCCATTTATAAATCTCACAGAAATTTAAGAGTCGTAAAGAACTTGTCAAGATTTAACAAGCAAATGACTGTAGGTTGCGCCATCTCTTCACGTGCACGTACAACCCAGTACGTCTCTAATGGGCCATTTCCAAGACAAGGCCAGCCTCCTCAATAATAGTGAAGGACTCGATAAAAAAGTGAGGAAGTTTTTCAGTTTGGCGTGAAGATTTGTACATCGCTGGTTGATATTGCAAAGCCAATTTTTCAGAAAGTTTAATTTACTGGTCCTTTCCCATTTGGTTAAGATAAAAGTCCAGCAAAGTATTGGAATGCTCTAAATTGTAGAAACCCTGGACAAGGCACTCCACAAGATCGTGAGAATCTGTATTAAAAACCCGTAGGCTCGACAGTCTTTCCATCCATAAGCAACTGCTCCGCGTCATGCGGAATCCGCTCTGAATCATACTCTAGAGACCCTTTGAGTTTTCCTCTTCACTGTAATAAAATGAAATTACAGTGGCGCAAGCAATACATTTTCATAATGAAAATAAACTAACTACTCAAAAACAATCAATTGCATACTGTCAACATTAAGCAAAGAAATATGAAGGCGACCCAAGCCTTTCCACACACAGTGAATGAAATTATAAAATACATGTATCCAGTTTAGTATCAATCATTCAGAAAATACTGAGAGGAAAATGTAATCCTAATTATTCTGGCATCACTCCTCTCCCTCCTGAGAGCTTAGCTGCCTCCTTATTTATAATAATAATGGATATATACATCAGGAATAGATTTTCTCCTTATATCCTAGAAAAATCAAGCTTTTTCCCCTTTTTACACAATGATTTAAAGTTTGAAGCTTTTCTCCACTCTTTAACTGGAAAAAAACATAGAAATTCTATCCTAATTCTTTTTTCTAGAATATTTACATAATATTCACTTCCTAAAATATTTAAAATTAACACACCCCCTTTTTATTCCATATTTACAAATAAAGAGGGTCTTGATGCTCCTGCATCACTTCTGTTCCAGGCTGTGCTTGATATGTTGTTTTCCTGGACTCTTGATGTTTAGCATTAGAGGAGCTGTCATCCTACCTCTGTGTTAAAATCTTGTATGTATCAGTGAATGAGTTATCCAGGTTTCTTTTCGCCTAATGTGGGAGAGTTGTCATCCTGTCTATACATTAGGGAATTAGATTTGCAGACCTCTTTACTGGTTGCAGCCAGCCATCACATGGTCTTGTGCATCTGCTGGTGTGGTCAGTCTTCTCCATATTCACCCAATCCTTAAACTATGAGTAATTGGTGGTCTAAAGCCTTATAGTCTGGGGGTGTTCACGCATGCCTGGAGTCAAGCAAAGTAGGAGTGGTTATCTAGCTTGAAAGAGCATCATTCCTTCCATTTCCAACATTAAGTTGAGTTTGTAATGTTCCCGAGCATCTCCGAGCTACAACCAAGGAGAGTTTCTTGGGGTGATAACACTTCCTCAAAACCCAACCTAGTCTCTGGCTTTCCTCAAGCATTCTCCTTAATGCATTGAGTTGTTCTTTTAATTCAGCAACCTCTTTGTCAATTTCTTCTTGACTCATCCTCTTACCATTTGTTTTGGCATCCTCTTTCTTATATCCTTTGTTGTGGCTTCTCTTTGAACCTCTGCTATGACTATCAGTAGTAATGTTCTTCTCTTCTTTCTTCATGAGCTCCTTCGCAAAAAATCTCTACAACAACTAGTCCTCCTGGCTGCAATCTTAACTCACTAAGCTCTCCTCACTCAGTCTTTTGGTAAGCACGGGTTCTCTGTCTGGAACATTCCCTTGAGCAACACCTTTGCTCCTTCTAGGCTTCTGCAATCTCTCACTCTCTCTTAAGAACACTTCAACTATCCTCTCTGTCCAATCTCTTGTTGGATTCTTCGGGTTCACTACCACTTCTCTATGAGAGTATTCTCCTTACTCTATCTTCAAGAACACATATGTTCTTCTCACAGCTTCTCTTGCTGTCACCTGTGCATTAGTATAAAAACATACATTCTTAATTTAAAACAAAACATAACATATTACCTCACCTTCAAGATCTCAGCATGATCTTGCTTCACCATTCTTCTGCACTTGAATGGCTTGTCTTCTGGTTGGTTTCCAAGTCCTCCTTCCTTTAGAACTTGCATTAAGCAATCTTGCTTTTCTCTTCCTTCAAGGAATCCTTTGTTTCTTCTATTTCAAACCTTTGCTGGAATGCTCAAATCTTGCAGAACTCAAAGTTCCCTCTTACAGATTACAAATCTGCTCTGATATCACTAATGGTGTAGGGTAAACCCAGCATAAACCATACTTAGCAAACTGATGCTAGGGTAACATCGCACATACCCATAGTATGCATTCTTTAAATATGCATGCACAACTGTCCCAGGTGTTTGACCCTATGATGGAGTCAAACCTTCAGACCATAAATGGTCAAGTGGCCCTCTTATACAATTCTTGTGTATAGGAATTTCAATCACCCCGCCAATACTTCCTCTCGGGACTATATATGAAATCCCATTTATTGGTGCTTTTATTCCTTTTATAATCCTTACACAAATTATTAACACACAATACACATCTTTCTGCTTTGGTTACAGCCTTAGCACAGACCTCGAGGTTAAAACCTCATCACAATCGGCCATTGGAATGTTCAATGGTCATATACATATGACCCATCATCCCTCTGACTACGATATTCCACTATCGGAATGCTAACACATGCTTTCGCATTAAAAATCCAGTGCCATGTAAACTATCAGAAATATTAAATATTTAGGAATACAAAGGAAATTCCCCTCTGAATCGCATACTCTGGATTTAAAAAAGTATATAATTGCAACTATACTCTCGTCGGGTCTGCCTCCTCTATGCTACCTTCGCGCTCTCCGATAGCGCGACGCCTGATCGCCGATAAGTCCTGACGTCGATCACTGATATATCGCTATCAACGATATCGCAACTTTGCTAATCACCCCTTTGCACTTCCAATTGTGGATATGCGATTTGATCAAGACCGTTGATCTGGCCATGATCCAACGGTCCGCAATTAATTACTGCTCGCTCTTCTCAAACTTCCAAGGTTATTCCGATAACTTAAAAAGGGTCTTCTTAACGGCTGCTGAGCGTCAACTTACACTTTTCCGTTTATTCCTTTTACTTGGAATTTTTCATGTTTTCTCCAATTCTTTCTGTGCTTTGGTTCTCCTGAAGGTTCTCATCCTTCACTACTTCTGCTGCGCCACTCTGATTTGAGCTTAGGTCTTTGAGCTCTCAGCTTGCTATCTCTCTAGAGCTTCGCTCCACTGCTCAAACTAGACTCAATGATCCCTTTGATTCTTCTAAATCATATTACACCTCTGCGTACTTCAGAAGTCTGCTTGCAATCCTCTCCACAGAACCTACGAGTTCACAACTTATATGCAATTCAATCATTCAATATGCATTCACACTTTTGCACAGTTCCAAGATGAATCTATGTATATGAACATGAACAATTGATTACAATTGAGACTTTTTGTCTCTTGACATGCCTGATTCTCAACACTTGTGGCCTCTTCTCTCTGCCCGTAGGCTTACATATGTTTATGTGGAAACTGGAATTGGATTACTATGAAGGACCTCATCCCATCTTTTAACAAAAGCCTAAAGATGGCTACATGCATGCATATGTGGTAGACTTTATCCATTATCTTTTCTCTATTTTAAAATAGAAAATTCTCCTTATTAGCTTAATGGTCCATATCTACTCTAATTAATTCCTAAAAGTTCGCTCTTGCTTCTATAGAGTTGGATTTGACTTTTACCACTCATGTTCTCATTTATTTATTTTGAGAGCATTTACATATTCTCCCATTATCTAATAAAATCACTTAAAAGCCTAAATTTTACATTGACTTGAGACTTAAGAAAACTATTTCCTAAAATGCATGACCCCCTATGTCTACTATTTACAATGATTTTCCTTGGGTTGAATGCTTCCGCATCAAGGAGGTACCAAAAATCACACAAATGAAGGTGGGATGGATATATTTCAAACAATTTTGATGTATATATGTGAAGATGGAAAGGTACCAACAATTCCACCACCTTTGTTTGTGTGATTGTTGAAGGTGGGATGAACCGTTAAGTGTTAACAAACTTAGATTACCCTAAGAGTCATCCTTTGAATGAGGAGAAATGCGTGATGGGTTCAAAAAAAGGGAAGACAAATCAAGCCTAATAAAGTAGCTTCAAGTAGCATAAATTGAAAAAAAGTTACCATTCTTCCATAGCATGGCTTTTCACAATTAATTGATTGTATTTACAAAAATAAAAAACAATGTTATAAAACGATAAAAAGCTTTAAGTTACTTTCTAAATTGTAATAACTAAAACAAACGAGCACAAATATTATACAATTAGCATTTTTTTTTATATTGAAGATGATTTCCAAAAGTGTGACAATAATGAATGTCATTATTGGATTCAATTGTGCATTGATGATACTTTTTGTTTGTTTGTTGAGGCATATGATGATGATTGCAGTAAGCATTGTTCGTTTTGTTATACATAGGAAAACATATTAAATGTGAAGAAATGTGAGCTAAACCATTTTTGTTCTCAACTTTTTGAACCATGAGGTGAGGTTCATAGTTATGAGCAATATTGTGTTGATGAGCATATTGTTCTTAAAAACACACGGGTGGCTTGGTGGGTATGTTGCAATATTCATATTGAAGAAAAAGATTGTAAAGATCAAAAACTAATTTTGATTATGAGAAAGGTGATGACTAAACATGTTTCAAAATACATTCATAGATAAACATAAACAACTAAGTATTTTAACTTATGTCAAAATGGCTCTAATTTTTACTCTAATTTCCACCACTATGTTTCTCTGAAACCGCTTTATGAAAAGTAATCTGTGCGTTGTTTTTTCTAATGAGATTTTAAATTTGATTATAAATCCTATTCTTTTAACAAAATTTTCACTTCTTCTATTACTGTTCAGAGTTCCGTTCAAACCCGAAGCTCTTGAAGAAAGAGAGGCCATAACGATTCTAAGCTCCAGCTCCACGTATGCGCTGGATCTCAGACTTATTTCAAAGCCCGAAGCTCTCTAAAATGGCCATGGCGATTCTGAATTCCAGCTCCAGGTATGTGCTGGTCCTCTCTCAAATTGCTTAACCGATTTTATTAAATTTGATTTTTCATTCAGTGGGTAGGTAGATCCTCATTGCAAAATATAAATTAGGATTTCTGTAGATTAATTTAATTTACCAGCATCATGGGCCCTGTTTATTAGATTAGTACTTTCTAAACGTCCCTGTTTATTAGATTGGATTAGTTTTCTTATTTAATTGTCGTGGTAAACCAACCTGGGCACCGAGGCAAACTAGATGTTCAAACCCTGACTCCCGACCCATATACTTTTCCCATTCATTACCAGCTTTAGAGCAGTAATTCTATTTTTTATTTATATAACACAACTCAAACAATATCATAGAACACAACTCAAACAATATCATAATGGTTCAGGGTGTTTGGCTCCTCTCTCTCAAATGATTGAACCAATTTTATTTAATTTGATTGGTTGATCAGCTCTCCTAAAATCGAATTAAGATTTGCATATGGCCCCTGTTTATTGGATTGGAGATCAGGTCTCCTAAAATCAAATAAAATTTGCATATAGCCATGTTTATTGGATTGGTGCTTTATGGACAGCACTATCTAAACACTTATGGCGCCTGTTTATTGGATTGGTGCTTTATGGACAACACTATCTAAACACTTTTATGATCCTGTTAATTTTATCATAATTAAAATTGAAATCAGTCATATAATAAGTTTCACAATTAAAAACCCACACAGATTTTGAAAATAGTTGGTTAGAGAATATTATTGCTTAAGTTGAAATGCTTAATACAATATTCTTCAAATTTATTTTTGATATGGAAAATTGTACAACACTTTTTTGTTTGATCAGAACATCCATCCAGCAAAGAAAATAACTATATTTTTAACCTTTCAACTTCCGACAACTCTTTTCTCTTTTTCATTGATTTTAATTGGATTAAAACATCGTCCCCAAAAAGTCACTAAATCGTACAAACTGCAAATCACTAAATTGTACTCACTGCTCCAGGCTCTTGACCCACTTGGTTACACCTCCCCCATAGCCATTTGTCCTACAACACCTACCCTGACAGAATTATTCACCGGGTCTCGCATTAGATTTAGTATTAATTATGCTTTTTAAATGGTATAAGATAAATAGTAGAGCATTTTTTTAATATATATATATATATTTGGGTTTTGTAGCTTATTTCGAGATTGACTTTCAAACATAATTTTTGAATATATATTTGTTTAAAAAAATATGAATTAGTTATATAGTCATTTTTAAAGAAGTTCTTTTAATAATGTCGGTTTTATGTACATGAGTATTAATAAAAATATTTTTGTATGAGAGGGGTAAACTTTTTCTCAACGCTTTAGAGAAAATAGGCCATTCTCCTTAGAATAATGTACAGTTTATTGTTTCCATATTTTTATTTTTATTTTTTATTAAATTTATATATATCAAAACACATTTTAGATATGCACTATTACTTTTTCATTTCAAATTAATTATATATTTCAATTCATTAAAAACAATGTTAGGGAATTTGTATGTACATGCAAATTATATAATTTTAAGTATAAAATAAAACACTAAATAATTTCATAAATAAACTCTACATTATTTTATTTTATTTTATTTCGATTAATTAATTATTAATTAATTAATTAATTAATTAATAAATCTATCTTAAGTTCTTTATTTATTTTTTTCACAATGTTTGTATTCTAAGTTAATGGTATATATTTGTTAATTTCAATTTTTCTTATTTGAAATTGTATGTTGTGTTGAGTATTTGAAAGTTTTTGAAATCATATTTACTTTATGTTAGGATATGTTCTTTGACAAATTGTATGTAAGTTGAAAGACAAGGTTTGTTTGATTAGTAGATTGAAATTGACATGATATGATGTGTCTATTTATTTAATTGAATTTTCATTTGTATGTGTATAGGTGGTTTCCATAGTGTATGTATTCTAAGTTGAAAGTGCATTATGTTTGTTAATTTCTTGGCAATATTTGTTTGTTTGATAAATTGAATTTGTATGTTGATAAGAATTTGTATGATGTGTTTATATATTTAATTGAATTTTCCCATGTATGTGTATATAGGTGATTTTCATAATGTTTGTATTCTAAGTTAATTGTATTATGTTGTTAATTTCAATTTTTCTTATTTGAAATTGTATGTTGTGTTGAGTATTTGAAAGTATTTGAAATGATGTTTACTTTATATTTGGATATGTTCTTTGACAAATTGTATGTAAGTAGAAAGACAATGTTTGTTTGATTGCTAGATTGAAATTGATATGATATGATGTGTCTATTTATTTAATTGAATTTTCATTTGTATGTGTATAGGTGGTTTTCATAGTGTATGTATTCTAAGTTGAAAGTGCATTATGTTTGTTAATTTCTTGGCAATATTTGTTTGTTTGATAAATTGAATTTGTATGTTGATAAGAATTTGTATGATGTGTTTATTTATTTAATTGAATTTTCCTATGTATGTGTGTATAGGTGATTTTCATAATGTTTGTATTCCAAGTTAATTGTATTATGTTGTTAATTTCAATTTTTCTTTGAAATTGTATGTTGTGTTGAGTATTTGAAAGTCTTTGAAATGATGTTTACTTTATGTTTGGATATGTGCTTTGACAAATTGTATGGAAGTTATTTTGACAATGTTTGCTTACTTGGTAGATTGAAATTGATATGATATGATGTGTCTATTAATTTAATTGAATTTTCATTTGTCCGTGTATAGGTGGTTTTCATAGTGTATGTACTCTAAGTTGAAAGTGCATTATGTTTGTTACTTTCTTGGCAATATTTGTTTGTTTGATAAATTGAATTTGTTTGATGATAAGAATTTGTATGATGTGTTTATTTATTTAATTGAATTTTCCTATGTATGTGTGTATAGGTTATTTTCATAATGTTTGTATTCTAAGTTAATTGTATTATGTTGTTAATTTCAATTTTTCTTATTTGAAATTGTATGTTGTGTTGAGTATTTGAAAGTCTTTGAAATGATGTTTACTTTATGTTTGGATATGTGCTTTGACAAATTGTATGGAAGTTATTTTGACAATGTTTGCTTACTTGGTAGATTGAAATTGATATGATATGATGCGTCTATTAATTTAATTAAATTTGTATTTGTATGTGTATAAGTAGTTTTCATAATGTTTGTATTCTAAGTTGAAAGTGCACTATGTTTGTTAATTTGTTGGCAATGTTTGTTTGTTTAATCAATTGAATTTGTATGTTGATATGAAATTTTATGATGCGTTTATTTATTTAATTGAATTTACATATGTATTTGTGTATAGGTGGTTTTCATAATGTTTGTATTCTAAGTTGAAATTATATTATGTTTGCTAATTTTATTTTCTCTTATTTGAAATTGTGTTGTGTTGAGCATTTGAAATTCTTTGTATATCCATTTTGGTGATTCAAACATATGTTTTCATAATGTTTGTATTCTAATTTGAAATTTCATTATGTTTGTTAATTTTTTGGCAATGATTGTTTGTTTGATAAATTGAATTTGTATGTTGATATGAAATTGTATGATGCATTTATTTATTTAATTGAATTTGCATATGTATGTGTGTATGGGCTGTTTTCATAATGTTTTTATTCTAAGTTGAAATTGTATTATATTTTCTAATTTTACTTTTTCTTATTTGAGATTGTGTTGTGTTGACATTTGAAATTCTTTGTATATGTGTTTTGGTGATTTAAACATATGTTTTCATAATGTTTGTATTCTATGTTGAAAGTGCATTATGTTTGTTAATTTGTTGGCAATGTTTGTTTGTTTGATAAATTGAATTTGTATGTTGATATGAAATTGTATGATGTGTTTATTTATTTAATTGAATTTTCATATGCATGTGTGTATAGACCGTTTTCATAATGTTTGTATTCTAAGTTGAAATTGTATTATGTTTGCTAATTTTAATTTTTCATCTTTGAAATTGTGTTGTGTTGAGCATTTGAAATTCTTTGTATATGCTTTTTGTATAAATCAGGTTTATATATGTGTGTATTTTGAATTGAATTTGTATGATTCTCATTTTCTTATATTGAGTATTGATTTACTTATATCATATGTTTTGATGTAGATTCATATATTTTGAAACTCTGTGTATTTTATTAGTGTATCTTTATTTATTTATTTATTATAACTAAATTATCATTACTAATATAGTAGTATATATTTATATTAAATATTACAGTTTAGCTTATTAAGATTGGTTATAGTAGTATTTTTTATTTATATATTTTTATGAAGTATGTTTGTTTTAATTTATATGTATATATTTTTAGGTTATAATAATTATTATATTAAATTAAAATATATGATGTGATTTCTTTTTACTCTTTGTAATTATTAAAATATTTATATATATATATATTTTAATGATTTTTTTTCTTTTTTATTTTGTTATTATTTATATTAATTTATATTTTATAATATCAAAAACAATAAACCTTCATCTACATAATAATTTAATAACTTTGATAAAAATTCATAAATAATATAGATAATAGTTATAATAAATTTTAATAAAATTTAAAAAAATAATGAAATAATATTAATGTATAATTATTGCCAAATCAATATATTAAGAAATTCTCACTCTACCTATTAATTAATTTAATAAAATTAGTATTTTAATAATTTAAAAAATATACTAAGAAAACTACATTCATGTCATCAATCATTATATATACTTTTTTTTGCTAGTTGATATGTTAAGAACCCCATATAAACCATTGAACATTTTTCGGTAAAGGGCTTCCACTTTTCTAGTGGTTGACCCTTTGAGTAGAATATATTAGTAGAGATGTTTAATATCTTGAGGCAAAGGGAAGCCTTTCTATTTTTAAACACATTATAATAAACATTAAAAAACAAATTTAATAAATACTATATAGCAACCATAAACTTAGATAAATAGATATTAAAAAAAATTAGAGAGTAATATGACATATAAATAAATAGTTATTTAAAAACAACTCTAATGGACAATATATACCAACCATAAAATTAGGTAGATAACTATTAATTAACAATCACATAGAAAACATATATCATTTCTATTGGAGTACCTCTCAAGTATGTATAATTCTCAAATATTTTCTATAAGATAAATTTTCAAGTTTATAACATAAGTAATTAATTAAATTTAATAAAAATATTGTTATTAATAAAAAATATTAAATAACAATATTAATGAATAATATGTATTAACCATAAATTTAGACCAATATTTATAAGAAAAATTAATAATTACATATGAGGAATAAAACAAATTTCTCTATATTTACAATTAGGTATGCATATGATCTTTTTGTTTTGGAATATGTTGTTTCATTTATGCATAATGCCCAAATAATCTATCACGCAAATTTTCAAATATAAAATTTAGAAAACAAATAATTTAAGCATTATTAAAATTAATTCTCTTGAATCTATAACTAATGTATATTATTATTCAACATATAATATTTAGTAATAATAACAATAAAAGTTGGAACTTTTAGAGTATTCAATATTATTTTGAGTACTAAAATCACTAATTATTTATCACTTGATGAAAAAAAAAACTTCTAAAGATTCAACACGTGAAATTTAAAAAAAGATTATCTTTCCAAAGTGTACCCATTAATTTTAAGGGTTAATTCTATTTATTCTATCTTATTTTCTTTCAAATCATTTGTTAAAATTATCCTTTCAAAGTGTACCCGTTAATTTTAAGGGTTAATTCTATTTATTCTATCTTATTTTCTTTCAAATCATTTGCTTTGTAGTGGAATTGGGTATCCATGTGGTTTATATCCACAATGTTAAAATTTATGGTGTAGTGACACCCATCCTTACAACACACAATAATCTACTTTATCCTCCATATTGCTAAAAATTAGAAGACAAGAAATATATTTAACAAACTGAGCAGCTCACAGGTGAGTAACTTCACTTGGAGAATTCCTCTAGCAGAACGATCTACTGTCTTCTCATTAAAAATAAAGAATATATAGTTTACAAGAAAATAGGGAGGTTAGAGCAACCACCTATAAAGTAGAAACAAATTCCTAATCTAAGTCTCACATGTAACTAATGAACCTACTCTCTCCAAGAATACAATTCTCCATTAACTTTAACACTTTCCCTTAATGGAGAAAGGGTTCACTAGTACTCCTAACATGTCCCTCAATAAACCAAATTTAATTCTTGCAAGAGGCTTAGTAAAAATATCTACAACATTGTCACAAGTATTACAATATCAATATGGATTTCCTTTGACTGAACCTTCTCCCTAACAATGTGAAACTATGTATCAATATTCTTTGTGTTTTTATGAAATACCAGATTATTTTCAAGTTTGATTGAGCTTTGGTTATCACACCTGATAATTGTTGCATCTTTTTGTTCTTCTCTGTCATCCTAGAGAAGTCTCAACCAAACTGCCTCACATGCTTTTGAACACATTTCTTGATACTCTGCATCTGATGAAGAGAATGATACAATGTTCTGCTTCTTGCTCCTCCATGCAATGACCCCAAACACAATGTTGACTGCCTAACCTATTATGGATCAATGATCATCTAGATTTCTGGCCCAATATGAGTCTGAGAAACGTGTCAATCTAACATCAAACGAATCAGTATATTTAATACCAAAGTCTAAGGTTCCTTAAAGATACCTTAAGATGCCTTTCACTACAACCCAATGATTCTCAAGAGGCTTTGACATGAATTGGTTCAATACACTCACTACAAAAGCCAACTCTGGCCTAGTTGTAGTCAAGTAAATTAGACTTCCAACTAGTTGTCTATATAATGTTGCATTGACCTCCTTAGAACCATCATTATTCTAAAGTTTAGTATTATGATGTAAAGACACTGCAGCAGCTTTGCACTGATCCATTTTGAACTCTTTCAATAAGCTCCTAACATAGTTTCCTTGAGACAAAATTTTTTGGCCAGAATCCCTCCAAACTTCAAGAACCAAACAATAGTGTAACTCTCCAAGGTCTTTCAGCTTAAAAACCCATGACATCTACTCTTTGATTTCTTTAATGAGTTCATCAAAATTTACTGTAATAATAGGATCATCTACATATAAAGAAATCAAAACAATTTCCCCTTTTCATTAAACACAATATACAAATTAGGGTCATTCTTGCTTCTTTTATAACTATGCTATAGGATTTTATCATACAACGATGTGAGTTCCTTTTTTAGTCCATACAATGCTTTCTTCAATCTACAGACTAAATTTTTCTCCCCCTATTTAACAAACCCTTTAGGTTGCATTAAATACACTTCTTATTTTAATTCCCCATTTAAGAATGCAAATTTCACATCTCATTGGTGTATCATCCAATGATGTTTGGTAGCTAAAGAAATTAACATTTTAATTGTGTTTAATTTAGCTATAGGGGCGAAGGTTTCTTCATAGTCTATGCCTTCTTTATATGAGTACCCCTTTTCAACCAACCTAGCTTTATATTTGTCTATGCTCCCATCTGCTTTAAATTTAGGCTTGCATAACCATTTGCAGCCTATGGGTTGTTTACCTTCAGGTAGTTCAACTAGATCCCAGGTTTTTTTTTTTAAGTATTGACTCATATTCCTCTTCCACGGCTGCCTTCCATTCACTCTATTGACTTGCATCTTTGTAATTAGAGGTTCCAACAACATCTAACATACTAGTTATAAGAGCATTTTCCCTGTATCTTTTTGGAAACTCAATTTGCCTACTTGATCTCTTGAGTGGTGGACTGGCTTCAAATCTATTATGACCATCTCTTGGTGGTCTTGGCCTACTACTTGCATCTCTACCATCCACATCTTCATTTTTCTGTTGTTGTTGTTGCTGTTGCTACTATTGCTGTCGGTGGTCGCTATCCATTTCATCACTTCCATCTTCCACTAGAAAAGGCATGTGCCAATCTTCATTGCCTCTATCATGGTTTCCATCATCAACCTACTCATGAGTACTACATCTCTACCTGCAAAAACTTTTTGAGTAGAGGGATTAAACAATTTATAAGATTTACAATCTGTGTAGTACCCAACAAAAATGCATTTAATGGGCTTTGAATCTAGTTTATTCCTATCCTCATTTGGAACATGAGCTAAAGCTTTGAAGCAAAAAATTCTTAAATGATTAACTGCAGTCTTAAAACCTAATAAAGCTTCGAATGGAGTTTTAAAATAAAGGCTTTACGTTCGACTCCTATTGTTCAAATATATTATTGTATTTATTACTTCTACCCAAAAGCCATTAGACAAGTTGTTACCTTTTAACATGCTTCGAGAAAACTCCACAAGGATTCCGTTCTTCCTCTCTGCAACCCCATTCTGTTGAGGAGTGTGGGGTACTGTGAAATGTTGAACTATCCCATGGTCCTTGCAATATTTGATGAAACCACCCCTCTTGTATTCATCCCCTTGATCCGAACAGAGAATTTTGATGAATTTTCCTATTTGTTTTTTAATCATGCTTCTGAACTCTTTAAATTATTCAAAAGTATGACTCTTCTTTATGAGAAAATATACCCAAGTAAATCTTGTGCAATCATCAATAAATAATAAGAAATAATAGGCACCTCCTAATGACCTCATTTGCGTTGCCCCACACAAATTAGTGTGCAGAATATCTAGTATATCTCTCTTCTTTCTATCTACATTTGTAGGAAACTCATATCTATACATCTTCCCAAGAGCACATTCTTCACAATCAACCTGAACATTATTTAATACAAGAAGGCCATTGAACATACCTCGTTTTAGAAGTAGCAATAAGTCATTGAAATTAATATGATTAAATATTTGATGCCATAAGCTTTCTGCAGTCATAATTGATGAGGTCAAGGCTTGGTGTGGTGCACTTCTTACATTGAGCTTATACAATCCTTCTACCTGAATACCTGATGCAATTGTCTCCATAAAATCCAACAAATCTTTAATAACACAATAAGACATAAAAAATGTACCTTAAAGTTTTGATCTATTATCATAGAAACAAAGATCATATTCTCTTTTATTATGGGTAGATACGTTACATTTTGAATATGTCTAATATTTCCATCAGACAAAATGACAGGGAAATTAGCATACCCTTTGATTTGGTACCCTCTTCATGACCAAGGTAGATATTTGCACCACTCCTAGTTTTTTTTTAAATTCTCAAACCAATGTCTATTACTTGTCATGTGAGTGGAAGCTCCTCAGTCCACAAACCAAGTTTCTGCTTCATCAACCTTAATAGAGAACGCATAATAAGATAAAAAGAATATGAGATTATGATTTTGATCTTCATCAATAAAGTGTCTTGAATGCTTCTTATGTCTACGTAGACCTTCATTAAACTTCTTCTTATGGCAACTTTTAGCAATGTAACCAAGTATACCACAATAAAAACATTTGGGTCTTGAATCACTTATGTTTGGAGATATACCTTGAGGTGGTTTTCTTTGTGGTCTCTGTCCTACACTTGCCTTCCCTTTGAAGGGCTTCTTCTTTGCCTTTAGAGAAAAATCTGAACTCTCGGGTTTCAAAGTCATCTGCCTTTCTTCCTCTTCCATCATGATCCATGTCAATTCTTCAAAATTGGAAGCTTTCTCTCTCACATTCAGGCTTGTGATGAACATCTTATAGTCATCATTCATACTATTCATGGTGATTGTGACGAGATGAGCTAAGTCTCCCGGTCATTGTAAATTATCAAATATATAATAAAAGAGTTTTATGCATTTGGTTGTTCTTGGATTTATGTTTATCATGTTATTATAATGTTATTCCACACATTGTAATTTAATACACGAAGATTTAATAAAGTGAAGGCGTAGTTCATAAAACGCTCAACCATGGAACCGGTGAGTCGTTTAGGCGGTGCCGCACCCGCTCAACTTAAGAAAAAAAGAGTTGGGGGCGTGACAGGTGATATCAGAGCAGGTTCATGGAAGGTTGAAGCTGCGGTTGAAGCTGATTCAGGGTTGAAGAGGCTGAATGATAAACGACAAGAACGGAAATGTATGCAAGTTATGGAGAAATCATGGATGAACAGTCTGGGTTTCGTAGACTTGGTGGTCCATGGGAAGACCACTCAAGCTCTTGTGGACACAAGGGCCACCCATAACTTCATGATGACATGGTTGGCTAGAACTGTTGGACTGAAGATTCTTCCATCCAATATGGAAGTCAAGGTGGTGAACTCTAAGGCCAAGGTGACAGGTTTGGCACACGAAGTGCCGGTACAAGTAGGAGACTGGACGGATCAGTTGAACTTCATGGTGATGGAGATCAACGACTTCGACGTAATACTTGGACAAGATTTCTTGAAGGGCAACAAGGCTATTGTTGTCCCCTTCTGTGATGAGGTGGTGCTGGTTGGACAGGCACGGACTTGGACCTTGCCCACACATAGGCAAAGGAGGGAGGTCAATGTGCAGCATGTTTCTGCACTAAGTTTAGAGAAAGCCATGAAGGAATTAGACGTGGAGACATATGTGGTGATGTTCAAAGGAGTCGACGGTGATGAAGTGGGGATGCCTATTTCAGCTGATATTTCTGATGTGCTTGCCGAATATGCAGATTTGATGCCTGATGAGCTTCCAAAAGAAGCTTCCACCAAGGCGTGCGGTGGACCACAGCATTGAGCTTGAACCAGGGAAGGAACCCCCGGCTAAAGCACCTTATCGGTTGTCAGGACCTGAGTTGGAGGAATTGAAATGACAGTTAAAGGAGTTAGCTGATGCAGGTTTCATTAGACCTTCAAGGTCCCCATATGGAGCTCCACTATTATTCCAGCGAAAGAAGGATAGAAATGAGCTAAGGATGTGCTGTGACTATCGTGCATTGAACAAGTAGACGGTGAGAAACATGTATCCTTTGCCATTGGCTGCAGATTGCTTCGACAAGCTTGCGAAGGCCCGAGTGTTTTCCAAGCTAGACTTGAGGCATGGTTACTATCATGTGCAGATTGCTAAAGGAGACGAGAAGAAGACTGCAATCGTAACAAGGTATGGTAGTTTTGAGTTCCTTGTTATGTCGTTTGGGTTATGCAATGCTCCTGCGACATTTTGTACTTTGATGAATGATGTCCTACGACCGTACTTGGACTCGTTCGTGGTGGTATACCTGGATGATATAGTGGTTTACAGTGATAACATGGAGGATCATAAGAAACACTTGGCGATGGTTTTCGAGGCACTGAGGGAGAATCAGTTGTTCTTGAAAAAGTCTAAGTGTGTGTTTTCTCAGACAGAGATACCATTCCTTGGGCACATCGTTGGATAGGGGTACATACGGATGGAGCCGAGCAGGGTGAAGGCTATCGAAGACTGGGTTGAACCGAAGAATGTCCATGATATGCGGGTGTTCTTGGGCATGACCAACTACCAACGGAAGTTCGTAGAAGGTTACTCCAAAGTAACATCGCCACTGACAGACCTACTGAAAAAGGACAAGAAGTGGTGTTGGACGGAGAAATGTCAAAAGGCATTTGATGAGTTGAAGAGAAGGATGGTTACAACACTGATACTGAAGTTGCCTGACTTCGGGAGACCGTTCGAGGTGCACACAGATGCTTCAGATTTTGCCATAGGAGGGGTTCTTATGCAGGATGGGCATCTAGTGGCCTATGAGAGTCGGAAGTTGTAGGATAGAGAGCGGAGGTATCTGGTCCATGAGAAGGAGATGACTGCGATCATCCATTGTCTTCACATATGGAGGCACTACTTGATTGGGAAGCCTTTTGTTGTCAATGCTGACAACGTTGCAGCTAGTTATTTTGCATCACAACCAAAGCTTTCTGCAAAGCAAGCTCGTTGGCAAGACTTCTTAGCAGAGTTCGACATGTCTATTGAGTATAGACCGGGTAGACACAATGCGTTAGCAGATGTCCTTAGCAGAAAGGGACAGCTTGCATCATTGGAGGGAGAAGACCGGGCAGCAAGGAGTAGGAGTCGAATTTAGATGTCGGAAGAGATGCAAAACAAACTGAAGGAAAGTGTGGAGACCGATACTTTAGCGCAGAATATAGTGAAGTAGATAAAGGAGGGAAAGACCTGCAGGTTCTTTCTACGAGACGGTTACTTGTTCTTTGGGAGCCGACTCTATGTTCCAAAGACATCTAGTCTTAGGAGGCACCTCTTGAAGGAGTGCCACGATTCTCCATGGGCTGGCCACCCAGGGTAGCATCGTTCTTTGGCATTGTTGGAGAGAGGGTTCTTTTGGGAGAAGATGAGGGAGGAGATGGAGGAGTATGTACACACATGCATCATTTGTCAGCTGGACAAATCGGACCATCAGAGGCAAGGAGGACTGTTGCAGCCTTTAACTATTCCAGAGAGGCCATGGATGAGTGTCTCTATGGACTTCATTCTCTCACTACCGCAGGTTCAGGGGTATAATGAGATTATGGTCGTTGTTGATCATTTTTCCAAGTATGCTGTCTTCGTTCCGACAAAGGTACCATGTGCAGCTGAGCGTACTGCCGAACTATTCTTCAAGAACGTGGTGAAGTATTGGGGCATGCCGTTGAGTATCGTGTGTGATAGAGATACATGATTTATAGGGAGGTCTTGGACGACATTGTTCAAGATAGTTGGGACAGAGTTGCTGATGAGTTCGAGCTACCATCCGCCGATAGATGGACAGACCGAGCGTATCAACGCACTGCTGGAGGACTACTTGAGACATTATGTCATGGCTGATCAAAAGAATTGGCCTGAACTCTTGGATATTTCTCAGTTTAGCTACAATATTCAAAAGAGTTTTGCGACGAGGTACAGTCCATTTGAGTTGGTGAATGGACAGATGCCCATTGCTCCGCATACCGTTGAGACTACAGGTCGGATGAGGAGTCCTCATGCGAATAAGTTCATGAAGGCTTGGGAGGAGACCTTGGAGTTTGCACGGTTGCACTTGCACGAAGCTGCAAGGAGAATGAATAAGTTTGCTGATCGAGGAAGATGGGATGTGCATTTTAGTGTGGGAGATATGGTGTTTCTCAGGATTACCGGAGAACAGTTTCAGCCAGCCAAGGGGACGACTGCCAAACTGCAACGGAAGTACGAGGGACCATTTCATGTGGATAAACGAGTGGAGGAGGTTGCTTATAAGTTGGAGCTTCCGCACCATATGCACATGAAACATGCCGTTTTTCATGTGAGTCAGTTGAAGAGATGCAGGCTTGACTCAGAACATCCAGAGAGAGCTGAACCGCCGAGAGGACCAGCTGGGATAGTGGACAAACCGGGTTTGAAGTTGGAGAAGATACTGAGTTATCAGACTACAGGTCTTGGTTGCCACCAAAAAACGGGAGTACCTTGTCAGATGGAAAGGAGCACTGGAGAAAGAGAGCTGGGAATCGGAGGATTCACTATGGAGATGGAAGAGGAAGATTGCGAGGTTTGAACGGAGAGTACTTAGGTGTGCAGGATTGTCGAGGGTGACAATGATTTTCAGTGGGCGAGGATGTAGCATCCTAGCGCAACGGCCCGGGTGCGCGCCCACGGAAGTGTAAAATCGGCTAAGTATGCGAAGGAGCGCTCCACTCATGCGACGAGTTGGACGTGCGTTTATGTTGGACGCTCATGTGTTTATATGGCAAGTTGGACATGCCAACCCGGTGGACCAACGTTATGCTTGGTGGGCGGTCCCGCACGGTGGGCGGGCTGACCCGACGACAAAGCAATAGCATGCAAGGATGGATAACGTGTTTGGGAGGTCGGCTGAACGAGCAGCCCCTCCAACGTTGGGTATAAACCATGGCGGAAGTTCGATGGAAGAACAATCAACTCGATCATCGCTCATACACTCTTCGCTCAACGCACAAGTCTTAGTGCGCGGTTGAGGAAGACCCGCAGGTCGCATCGAGGATGCGCCCGCAGGTCAGGCAGCAAGTGTAGCGGGTGACAGTCGGTTGGCAGTGCGGAGGTACCGGTGCAGGCGTGGGTTCGCGCTCGCCCGCCCGTCAGGTGGACGACCGGGCGTGGGCAAGGCGACCCGCCCGCCCACATCGTGTAGCGCAGGTGTGACTTATATGTGCGCCGGTTGTGTTGTAGCGCCGGGCGCGTTTGGGTGTGCACGACGGGCACGGGTGGTTGGTGATATGCCGGGCGCGGTTGGTGTGTGCGTCGACACGGTGGAATGGTGAACGCCGGGCGCGGGTCATACACTTGGTTGGAACGCGGTTGTGGAAACGGGCGTGCACGTTGGCATGGTGCGCCCATCGTTCGGGCAAAGCGTTGGACTTGGTTTCAGTTGGTGGCAAGACCGCTGTGTGCTCTTGCACGGGTGGGCACCCACCCGGTTGTAAACGCCGGTCGAGCTAAGTCTCCCGGTCATTGTAAATTATCAAATATATAATAAAAGAGTTTTATGCATTCGGTTGTTCTTGGATTTATGTTTATCATGTTATTATAATGTTATTCTGCACATTGTAATTTAATAAACGAAGATTTAATAAAGTGAAGGCGTAGTTCGTAAAACGCTCAACCATGGAACCAGTGAGTCGTTTAGGCGGTGCCGCACCCGCTCAACTTAAGAAAAAAAGAGTTGGGGGCATGACACACCACAAGCCACACTTCTGCCACTTAGGCGGACCAATTACCAAAGCACTTTGGCTTTGGCTCACTCATTCCTGAAACTATGATACCATGTTAAAAATTCGAAGGCAACAAACATATTTAACAAACTAAGAAGCTCACCCGTGAGGAACCTCACGTGGAGACTGTGCTCTTTTTATATGGTTTAAAATAAAATAAAAGAAAATAGGGAGGTTAGAATAATCACCTAGAAAGTAGGAATAAATTTCTAATTTAAGTCTTACACATAACTAATGAAGTGACTCTCTGCAAGAATATATTTCTCCATTAACTTTAACACATCTTCCTAGTTCAATATTTGTAGTTCAATAACACAAATCTTTTATTTTGGAAAAGATTTGTATAAGTAATTTGATCTAATTTATTGATAAAATCAAACTATATCTTTCAACCTTTTTACACTTGTTAAAAAAACCCTTAATATCTAAATTAAAAAAACATTCAATATTCATTTTCAAGTATTTAAAATTAACAAGGAGTTATTTTTAACAATGTTCCACTTTTTCTTTTCTCTTTTTTAAACCAATAATAATTTTACAATTTAAAGTTGTTTCTTCAAATATACATGAAATTTGTTCCAATTTACAAATGAACATCAACCAATCAGAAGAAGTATCACTTAAATTTCCTCATAAAATATTTCTAACAAAAAAATAATAGTACATTCTATAATATATAATAATCATATTAAATTATTTAATATTTAATATTTAATATTAATATTAATATATTGTCATTAATTTTATTTTATTAGCTAAAAATATACTTATTATATAATTCTCAGAAAGTTAAATATATTATCAAATATTATAATCCGTAAAGTTAACCTAATCAAAATTAACATATAATATAAAATATAAAATATATTTTTAATAATATAATTCACAAATTAAAATGATTACACTAATTCAATTTTTGAATTTTAATAAAATTGCTTCAAAGAACTTTAATATTAAACAAACTCAAAGGTCTCAATGTGCTTTACCGAAATACGATGAAAGTAATGGAATTTTATGAAATCACTACTTATTCATATTTAATCCACGATTACACTAATTTAATTTTGGAATTTTAATAAAATTGCTTCGAAGAACTTTAATACTAAACAAAATAAAAGGTCTCAATGTGATTTAACGAAGTACGATCAGAGTAATGGAATTTCATGAAATCACTACTTATTCATCTTTAATCCTTGGAGTCGGGTCTTAATGAACATTGGCTTTATGGTTAACCTCGTATTCTCCATGTCACCGAGATGCAAACTTCATTGATCTACTAAGGTGGTCAATTTTTAATATTATTATTAAACCTCATTGATGTATTAAGTTATAATTTAAAATTTTTGATTTAGTGTTAATATTATTACTAAATTTAGTTGATGTATTGAGTTATATTTTGATGGGTTTACTTTAGATGACGAAAATACGATCACGTTAAAAAATAGATGGAGTCATATTGTAACTCTTATGGATCAAAAAATAAGTTTAAAATGTGGACTCATATTGTAAATCTGATGGACTAAAAAGCAAGTCTCAAAGCCATTTATTAGAACTTAAAAACAAGTATGAAGCTATTGATCACAACTTATATAAAAATGTAGTTTTTTCTTTCCTCCTTTATCCTTTCTTTACTTGAGTAACTAATACAAATTAAAGTTTCCATTCCAATTTATATTTAACATAAAAATATTAAAATATTTAACAAATTATCAAAGGAATTAAATAGTAATAAATGATTTAGAAGTGACAAGAAACACAAAAACAAACACACGAACACATATATATATTTATTATAAATATATGAAATTGTCTTTTCCAATTAAAATGATCTAGGTTTAGGAAAAAATAACTCAAAAATATAAATTCAATGTGGAAATATTAAAGGTGAATTTACAACATTAGTTGTTATCTACTAAAAGATGAAACAACCCAAGTTATAAGTTCGAGAAATATAAGCACAAGTTTAATTATTTTGGTGAATTGGGTTGATCTTTGAAACTTCAATCATAGAGAAGAGAGATTGTGATCCTTGGAATGGTTGAGTAATTATGCAATTTTATTGCATTAGCTATGGTCAATTTTGTTTAAATATATAAACATTTTTGTCATAAGAGACTTAATATGGCTTAATCTAAAAAAATACAATCAATGGTTTTATTAGCCTTGATAGATCTTTAAAAATTTGTTCTAAAGTTGCGATCCATCTTAATTACACAATTGCGATCCATCTTAATTTCTCAACCATTACATCAAATCCCATAATGTCACTTACTCAAGTGCTTTAGGATGTGTGAGCTTTGCACCCATCCTAACCAAAGATTTCTTGCTAGATTTCTCCTTATTTTAGTTCCTTGACTCAACACTCAACCCACATGCACGAGGCCCTTCAACTATTGATTTTTCGATTGTAAAAAATGTCCACCATAGCTATGTGGATTTCACAGGGCTCCCAATGAAGTTATGGCTTTCCTTATAGATTGCATCCCCTCTAAGGAAAGTTATGTACCATGAACCTTAGTGATTTCCCACCCTCGACCTCAATATGGAGTTTTCATTAAAGTTTACATGTGTCTAAAAGAGTATAAGGATTATTTTTCATCAAAGTTTGTAATTAAGTCAAAGAAAAAAAACTCAATGCATCACTTATCCCACATTTTACTTTCACTATCAAATCATGGATCATCGCATATGTGACCATTTATGACCGAGTTTGACCAAGAGGTGACCTTTCCCACCCAAATCAACTCCTACCTACAAATATTCCTAGGAAAAGGAGGTGTCTAGGCTAAAATGTTTTCAAAAAATAAAGGTAAAGTGCAATGAAACCCCTCACCCAAAATCGGAGTCCCCTTTTATCGTAAATTTTCCAAATGCCATTTGCACAAGACTTACGAGGTCCTCAAACTATCATATGCTGACCTCCGATAAGCTTACCTTCGATATGCATACTTTTGATATGATGTCATGATTTTTTCATTTCTCCACATGGTGCATTTCCCCATTGGTCCACTAGAAATCCGAAAACAAGCTACCACCTATCCAGCATACTACCACATCATGCTAACTTCAGTTGCCACTTCACATCCTTAGAGCCAATCACATGCCACCATGTGTCCTACCAGAGGAGAGAGAAGTGGTCCCGAAAATCCTTGGCTTTGCAACGAAAACCTTTTCTAATCCTGCTACACATCCCTTAGAACTTTTAACGATGTCGATAGCTCCATATATTGTAACGTCTCAAACTTCAAATTTTAAGAAGTTTTGAGGTTCTGATGGCTTCAACATTATGATATTTTGATATTCGCATGCTCTGACCTCTGATATTCCAATGTCATCCAACTTTCCATATCTTGATATGATCTCACCTCTGATGTTCCTATGGCCTCCATCTTCCAATATCTCGATATGACCTACTTGGAGGTTCTGATATTCTTCAACCTTCAATATTCATCCTTATGCTCTATCAACCTCAATATTATGATGACATCTAGCTTCCGATATCCCAATATGAACTATTGTCTAATATAGTCTTATCTAATCTGCTCCGACCTCCGATATTTCATCCTACTTAGGAATTCAAGACCCTGACTTCAACAGACCATAATGCTTGATCCAGGAGGCCATTTTCAGACTTCCACACACTATTACAAAGTTCTTTCAAGGAAATTTACAATGGAGAGGTTCTAAAGTAGGTTTTGAGTCCATATTCTACCTATAAAAAGGCTACAAACACTATGCCATTACTTTCTCTTTGACTCTTCTTCATGTGCTTTTGACTTGTCCATTAAGCTTGATACTATGATTATTCTCTACAGATCACTGTAACAACCACGAGATTCCTCCTCGACTCCTAATTACCATAGTCATCATTTTATTATTTTTTTAATAAGCTTTCTACTATGATGATTTTGTATATAGCACTACAACAACCATGGTACTACCCCTGAGCTTGACACATCAAGAATATCAATGCTAGCCCAAATATCATCATAGCTAGGCTAGGGAACATCAAATCCAACACTCCTACCAAAAGTCAGACAATGCCAGCTTTAAAACACATCTCCCAACATGGTTGTTGACATTAATGCCAACACACTTACTAGCACTAGCCATAAAGTCAATGCCAACTATCCAACATATGGACAAGTAACTACAAGGGGGACAAGTCAAGTAACTTAGGTGGGCGATGGTGGGTGTGAGTAATTAAGATGGAGATAATAAGTTGGTTAATTATGTAATTAGGGTGAGTACCATTGATTACATAAAGTATCATTAGCATTTATTATAGTAACATACTAGCAAGGGGATCACTGGTGAAATAGTAAGCCAAGAGAGGCTAAATAGAAATGAACAATGGTAGTGGCCCACCATGTTGTTGCATTACTTTACAAAATTCGAGTTCAACTTTAAGTGGTGTGAACATATGCATGATTCATTTTTATGGTTCTTGTGAAGCTATACTAGTAAAGTGAAACAAAGAGGCTAACTAGGTCAACAAAGTCCATTGCTATGTTTTATGTCCTTGAATTATCTATCCTGAGACTATATAGAAGGTCTCTAGACCCTCCATGGTATGAGCCTTAGAAATTTGGTCCTTTGAGATTGTCAATATAACATCACTGTCTATACGGCCTTTGACCAATTACCTAGCCTCTTGAGATTGTCAATAAAGCAAGACTTTAAATAATGACCTAGCCTCTAGTTTGGAAATATGATTCCTCAAATAACACCCAAATTCATCTTAGAGCTAAGTATATAGCTAAGATATTTAACCACCGTTTTTGCTATCAAGGGGCACCTTTGTCAGATATATTTGAAAATTCCAACTTACTTTGAAGATAATATCTTAATGGTAAGACATGCATGGTAAGAAATAAAGTAATATTTCAATGCTATTAATAAGTTGATCCCTAGAACAGGAAGAATTCATGGAGTGAAGGGCAACTCTACTAGATCATAAAATATGTGCCAAGAAGACTTATAAACATATAACTCATGAAGCAAAAAAGGAACAAATTTAAATATGAGTAAATGATTCATAACAACACCACATAAATGTGAAAGGTTATTCTACTAAATCATAAAATTTATAAATCGAGGTAAGGTCGAATGACTTGCACACTCCGTGCATTTAATTGCACCCAAATTCACCTTGTAGCTTAATAAATATCTAAGAGATTTAACTGCCACCACGAGGATTGGAAATACCAGGCACACTAGAGGGCTTCTTTCTTGAAGGTTGAGGGTGGCATTTAGGTAGAAATATTCTCATTAGCTTCCTTAGGAAGCATAACATTGAAATATTTTTTAGGTTGGTCCCCAATTTTCACTGATTGGATTTTCACTTGTTGAGTGCTTCTTGCAATGTATTTTTTATTAGGGTCATTCAAATCCTAGAAATCCCATGGGGTCACTTTTTAAGGACTTACTTGTAATCTCTACGTAGGTATGGCATTAGTAGTATGTGATGATTTCATATTAATTTTGAATATATGGACATGATGTTGTCATGATTAATTTCTTTTCCATATCATTGTGAATAACACATGTATGATCCATTGTGGTTGGTTCGTAGTTATGTAAAAGTTATATTCTTTATTAGCTTGTGATAATTGTTCTATTTTGATTATGAAACGATGTCGATATAATACTTGTGATGACATGCTTTGATAATATGAATTTTGTGCCATTTATATATTGATCACAATATGGATATGAGTTGATAGCATGTTTTGTTCTAGTTACATTTTCATTGTCGAGTGGAAATGATTGGATATATGATATAAATAATGGATCACATTTTCAATGAAATATCTCATGGGATCCCATATCCATGAAAATAGAATTCCTTTATCAACAATTAGTAGGTTGAAAAATAATTAAATGTATGGACAATTAACTAGGAGGGGGATAAGTGATGTAACTTAGGGCAGGGTGGTCACGGGGTCTACACTTAATGAACCTCTGACATATCACGTGCGATCATGGCATATTAAAGAATACCCTTAATTTGAGTACATATTGGAAAATATCTCTAGAAATCACATTATTTTACCCCCTACCAATATACACCCAATATACCTTACCAATTTCAAAATCCCCTACTTTCACTAGATATTAGAGGTATCCATTTTTTCATTAACATTTTTTATACCCCTTTATATTTTTTTTATTAACTTTGAGCTCCATTTTTTATACCTATCAATATACAAACCCTTTACCCCCTGTATATCGCCCAATATATTATGTCACTTTTTCCTCATTATATATCCCCCAATATGAACCCATGTGCTATGGTATTTCTCCCGCAGTGAAGCCCCCATGGGGGTGGTGGTGGGTGTGAGTAATTGAGATGGAGATAATAAGTTCATGAATTATGTAATTAGGTCAAGTGCAATTTATTACACCAAATATCATGAGCATTTAATAGTAACAAATTAGTAGAGGGGCCACCATTTGAATAGGAAGCGAGGAGGGGCACAACAAATATAAATGAATAATGGTAGTGAATTTATGGTGTTACATTAATTCGCAAAATGGAAGTTCAATTATAAGTGGTATGAACATATGCATTTTTTTGTTTTGTTGATTTATAGATGTTTTGTGAATTAATGTAACCACATGCTAGTGCAAAGGAAGAATTTCTTGTGAATCTACATTGGTAAAGTGCAACAAAGAGGCTATCAGGGTCAAGAAAGGTCATTGGCTGGTTTTATCCCATTGAATTCTCTATCTTGAGACTACATAGAAGGTCTATAGACTCTCCATGGTATGAGCCTTAGAAATTTTTTCCTTTGAGATTGTCAATATAATGACACCAACATTATTTCCTTTGACCAATTACCTAGCCTCTTCAGATTGTTAGTAAAGTGACACCATTAGTATGACCTTTGACCAATTACATATTCTCTAGTTTGGGAAGATGATTCTTTGAATAACACATGGGGGATTCACTCAGTGACCTCTGACATATCACATGCGTTCATGGCATAGTAACAATACCCTTAATTTGACTACATATTGGAAAATACCTCTAAAAATCACATTATTTAACCCCCTAACAATACGAAACCAATACACCTACCCAATTAAAAAAACCCTACTTTCACTAGATACATAGGTATCCATTTTCTCATTAACATTTTTTGCACCCCTTTATATTTTTCCATTAAATTTGAGCTCCATTTTTTATACCTAACAATATAAAAACCCTTTACCCCCTCTTATATACTCAATGTATTATGTCATTTATTCCTCAATATATATCCCCATATATGAACGGATGTGGTATGGATTTCTACACCAGTGAAGCCCCCATAGAACACCCAAATTCACCATAGGGCTATGTAGATAGCTAAGAGCTTTAACCACAAGCATTTAGGCCAAGGGGCATCATTATTAGATATGTTAGAAAATTCAAGCCTACTCTAAAGAGCATATCGTAATGGTAAGACACAATAAAGCATGAAGTAGTGCTTTAATGCTATTCATCAATCAAACCCAAGAGTAGAAAGAATTCTTAGAGTGAAGGGCCACTCCACATGATGATAAAGGATGTGCCAAATCCTTGAGTAGAATTCAGAGAGTCATCTCCAAGAATATTTATAGACATATAACTCATGAAGTAGAGAGAGAAAATGTAAAGTCTGGTAAATGATTCATAACAACACCACATAAATGTGAACGGCCACTCTAATCAATTATAAACTCTCCAAATCAAGGTAATTTCAAATGACTTGTGCACTACATGCCTCGAATTGCACCCAAATTCACCTTATAGCTTTGTAACTATATAAGAGCTTCAACTACTATTACTAGGGTTCGCACTAAGGGGTACACTAGAAGGTTTCTTGGTTGAAGATCGAGGGTGAATTTTAGGTAGAAATATTGTCACTAATGTCCTTAGGAAGGAGAACCTTGAAATCTTTTGTAGTTTGGTCCCCAATTTTTCACTGAATGGAATTGCAGTCATTGAGTGCTTCTTGCAATGTTTTTTTTTGTTAGGGTCATTCAAACCCCATAAATCTCATGAGGTCACTTTCTAAAGACTTATGTGTAATCTCAAATTTGTATGGAAATAGTTGTAGGGGACAAGTCCCTTCGTATCACTTCTAGTGGACCCCTAACATACTTAACCACTTTATGTGGGTTGGGTGATATAGAGTGTGCTCTCAAATTACTATATCCTTGATTCATGGCACTAAAATGACACTAGCTATCTTCTTTGAGGAACGGCTAAGGGGTAGTTGTCTTTGGGGTTTTGTTGCACTATAAATTTATTTTTCAAAAGCATTTCAGTCCAGAAAACTTCAACTATACACATTGCTTAGGAAGCTTTGTAGGTAGGAGATGTTTGGGTGGGAAATGCCATCTCTTGGTCGACCTAGGTCATAAATGGTCACATATACGATGGTCCATGATTTAGAGTGACAGTAAAATGTGGGATAAGTGATGTATTGAACTTGTTTTCTTTGACCTCATTATGAACTTTGATGAACCCAAATGACTTGCGTTCTTTAAAAACACTTAAACAGTAATACAGTCTCCATATTGAAGTCGAGGGTGGGAAAGTAACTAAGGCTCATGGTAGATAACTTTCCTTAGAGGAATTGCAATTTTCACTAGGGAAAAAATTCCATAACTTCATAAACCGACGTAAATATGAAAAGTTAGGTGGGAATTTTTTTCAATTGAAAAGTCAATATTTGAAGGGCCTCAAGCATGATTTCATGCATATGGGTTGAGTGTTGGGTCAAGGAACTAAAAGGAGAAAAAAATCCAGCAAGAAATTATTGGTTAGGATGGGTGCAAATCTGACATACTTTGAATTTAGTGTTGAATCACTAATTTAGGAAGCACTCTTGCCAGTGATATGATGAACTTTGATGTAATGGCGATTATGATGTAATGAATAAAAACACGGTTGAAGTAATTAGGTGAATTACAAGTTTGAAATAAATTTTTTAGGAACCTTCACAATCTCTACTATCTACATTAATAAATTAATTAATTGGTGTGTGCTTTTTTTATTTATGTGTAGGCCATATTATCTCACTTTATATTTTTGAATTTTCTTTTGCATTTTTATATGTCTTTTAGTGTTTCTTTTAATTTTTAATTCACTTAATCATTGTGTAGTTTTCTTTGATAGTTTGTTAAATATTTTAGTGGTCTATAAAGATTTCCATGGAATGAAAGTTTTAATTTGTATTGGTTCATCTATAATGTAGATAAAGGAAGGTTCAAATATTAGATTATGGAGAGAGGACGGGAAAGCTACATTTTATATAAGTTTTGATGAATGAACTTTTTAAATTCTAAAATATTAGATTATGGAGAGGCGAAGGAAAAGCTACATTTTATATAAGTTTTGATGAATGACCTTTTTAAATTCTAATCAATGATTTTGAGACTTGTTCCTTGAACCATCAAACTTACAATATGACTCCATCTATATTTTTGAAATTCAATTTTAGTGTTTATAATGTGGGAATCACATTAAAAATTTTGAATTTGTTTAATATTAAATTTCTCTCAAACAATTTTGTTAAAATTAAAAAAATAAATCTCTAACCATTTTAATTTTAATAAAAAAATTTTAATATGAATTTTGATTATAAATAAAAATAGACGTTGAAATTAAATTTTACAAATTACATTATTTGATAATGTATTATAAATATCTTATCAAATAGCTTTATTTATATAATATATATATATATAAATAATAAGTTTACCTTAATTATAATTATTATATGAATCATATTTGTTAAAATCGAAAATATGAATATGTAACCATTTTAATTTTAATAAAATATTTTCATGTGAATTTTTATTATAAATAAGATAGATGGTTGAAATTAAAATTTAATAAATTACAATGTATTAATATATATGTGTTTTAAATTATAGTTATTATATGAAATCATATGTGTAACGTACAGTATGGATGTTGGAATTAATTTTAGAAATGATAATGTTGAAAATATTTTGTATATGTTTATTTTAATTAAAAAAATATAATTAATGAAAAAATATTAAAAATAAATTGTAAATATTAGATAATTGTTGTAAATTAGAATAAATTTAGCGTGCATCTGAAGAAACACTTTTTAATTGTATTAATTAAAATATAATGTGCAAAATAAAATTATTTTTAGTTTTAAAGGTTTGAAAATGAATATTGAATTGAATTAAATTTGTTTATTAATATTTATTTATGTATGTTTAGTATATTGTTATTCATTAAATTAGTTTTAATATTTATTCATTTAGGTTTATGGTTACTACATATTGTTTATTTAACATGTTTTTTAATATTTATTTATCTTAATTTATGGTGAAGGCATTATTGTTCATTAAAATTATTTAAAAATATTTATTTACATAGGTTTATGGTTGATATATATTATCCATTCTAGTTGTTTTAAAATATTTATTTATATATGTTTCATACAAATGGTCCACTAAACGTTTTTAATGTTTATTTATCTATGTTTAAGGTTACACATATTGTTCATTAAAGTTGTTTTCTAATGTTTATTATGATTCCCATTAAAAATAGAAATAAAAACTTTTTCCTGTTTCAAGATATTAAACATTTCTACTAACATGGTCAATTAGGCGAAGGTGGATACTTATTTGCCCCAAAAGTTATGCATTTTTGATAAAGGATTTTCACATATCAACATGCCAAAATAGTTTTATTATATTGACTTAAGAGATGAATGTAATTTTTTTAATATATTGTTAAAATTATTAAAAAAAATTAAATTTATTAATTTGGTTTAAAAGTGCAAGAGAATGTTGAATTTTTTAATATGTGATTGAAAAATAAAATAATAAATAATTTCTGTATTGAGGTTTCTCTGATCCATAATGAATTAAGCAAAGTCTTTGGGTAGAAATCACATAAGAGAATATTTTTTTTAGGCACACAATGGCAAAGGCTTAAATAGAGAGGAATGTAGAGACATAATTTCAAGTAACTACTATATT